>OY829532.1:1050264-1324264 GCA_963691665.1 Clepsis dumicolana | reverse complement strand
TCGTACGGTGATGGAACTTGGCAGCTGTGACGAGGCCAAAAAGTTCTTCGGAGCACTCCCCGTTGTAGATCCTATAAAAATCGCAAAGAGAACTGACGTCTCTGCGAAGAGCTAGAGGATCAAGTCTCCCAGAGAGCACAGGGTCACCAATGATGCGTTTGTATGTTTAGGCATCGTATTCAGGCTTACAAACTACTTACTCACTACGCCACAGGAACAAATTAATACTGCCAGCATCCTACCTTAAAATACATTCCAAAGGGACTCACGCCATGTCAGTAAAAATTCATAATAAATTGCCTGAACACATAAAAATAGAACAAAACGAGAAAAAAATCATAAAACTGATAAAATACTTCTTAATCGAAAAGTGCTACTATACTATAGATGAGTACCTAGAGGAATAGCACAGTAATAATAGTTATATACCTACAATAATTAATATTATCTCAATAATAGATTACACCTATATAATAGTAGTATGATATGTTGAAGTATAAATATTTATATTAATTAATTTAAGTTCTAAATTGTGATGTTTGTTTTGAGATAAACATAATAAGCTGTTAAATTTTTTAATAGATTTATAATTTGCTGTTATAATAGCTTTATATCTTTATGTTCATATTGCCGCGACCCAACAGGGTAAAATACATAACTTGTAAAATTTTGCAATAAATAAATGAATACTAAATACTGAATACTTAATGTATGTCCCAGTTACGAGACACTAACATTCAGTTTTATTGACAACTCGACTGTAAGTATGTCTATATCCCAAAGGGCATTTAATATTTTATGGAGATCGCAGTATGGGTTAATTTGGTACTAACTTGTATAGAGAACGTTCTGTAACGGTTGGGGCTAATTCGTAAATGGGGCAAATTTGTAACTTGTGACCAAAGGGCTGGCAGTTTTCTCTCCCAAAGAATCAGCATCGCTATTCAGCGAGGCAACGCTGCCAGCCTTTTGGGCACCATGCCATGGGGCCTTATTTAGATTTAAAATTCAAACTCATTTATTCGCGTTAAGTGTGTGTTATATTTTATATTTTTAGTTCGACTGTTAGGTGATACATACGAAGTTCGCCGGGCCAGCTAGTATAATGTACATAATATATATAACTTTGCAGACGAAGTCGCAAGCAAAAGATAGTATTTTTAGACATAAATTCAATGTCCTAGTTTTTTTTTTATACGACGAGGAAGGCAAACGAGCAAGTGGGTCACCTGATGGTAAGTGATCACCACTGCCCATAGACACCAGCAACCCCGGAGGGTTTGCAGATGCGTTGCCAACCTAGAGAGCTAAGATGAAATGCCTCTTGTGCCCGTAATTACACCAGCTGTCTAACATTCAGTTTTATTGGCAACACGACTAGATATTGAAATTTCCCGACAGGCATTCAGTATTTGGTGGAGATGGCTGTATAGGTTAATTTGGTACTAACTTGACTACAGGATGTTCTGAAATTGTTGGGGCAAATTTATGCATGGGGCAAGTATAAATGGTGGAACGTAACGACGGACCTTTAGGAAAATGGCGTATTATATGAGTGATAGTGAAATAAAACGGATCATTCACGTATGTAACTCGAGTTTAGCCTGACATGTTTCGGATTAATTAGTAGTCCTTCCTCTGGGAGCGCACTTCCCAGAGGAAAGGACTACGAATTAGTCCGAAAAATTTCGGGCTAACCTCGACTTATTACTCAATACCAGACTCTCAGTCCGAACTACAATTTTGTTGCTGTCGGGTTCGAAACCTTGGGTCCATGGGGTCCCGGCGCTTACAAACTTATTTCAGAGTTGCAAAAGCGCTTGGTCAATGCAACTTGTGACCAAAGGGCTGACAATTTTCTCTCTCAAAGAATCAGCATCGCTATTCAGCGAGGCAACGCTGCCAGCCTTTTGGGCACCATGCCACGGCGGGAGCCTTATTTAGATTCAATTTGGTTTTAAGTTTTAGTTTAATTCGTTTTAGCTTGGATTTATTGTCATTGCAAATTGCTTTTGTTATGTAAATACACACATCCGCGGTGGATGGGGAAAGCACAAAGACGGGTCAGAGGGAGAGCCTTGGGAGAGGCCTATGTCCAGCAGTGGACGTCTTTTGGCTGACATGATGATGTAAATAAATTATACTAAGAGTTTACGTGAGTGATAAGGTTTATTTCACGACGTTTGCGATACTAAATCATGCTGTATGTATAGGACAGGGCAGGGCTGGTCAACTTATTTCGTCCCAGCGGCCCTTTGCAAGCTTATATTTGGGTTCGGGTAGCTTCCAATTTGTATTAGAATCATAAACGGAGTCTATGACATAGTTAAGAGAACATGTTACTCAAATTTAGACTTCAGTTAGATATAAGAGTAAAACCGAGGGTTCCGTGTCAAAATACTGTAATATTTGTTATTTTACAGACAGTATGTACTTAAATGAAGAATATGCAGAAGTACAGCGCCATCTCTAAGGGTATTTTTAACGTTTTTAAAATTTTCGTCTAAAGTCAAAAACATCAAAGTGCTTTAAAAAAAAAGAAAATTGTGTAGTACATGATCTCAATTGGAAAATCTTTTTGTATTTTTTTTTTTGCGACCCGGAGTGTCGAGGTTCCGGGTTCGATTCCCGGGGTTGGTATTTTTCTGGTTTTTTTCTGTGTATTCATGTTTCGGTGAGTTTATTAAAAACGTAATTGTGTAGTACCTGTTCTCTGTAATCTCTTTGTACTATTTTTGTGGTTTTCAATAAAGAATATTTGTATTGTATTGTATTGTATTGTACTTTTGGTACATGCTTTACCTAGCTCGGGCTAGTTCCGCCCCACCTAGGTCAATTGATGTCAATTGTCCCATGATATTTATTTAGAATGAATACAAAAGAATGCCGTGATAGCCTAGTGGTGTGACCTATGGCCTTTCAAGCAGAGGGTCGTGGGTTTAAACCCCGGCTCGCACCTCTGAGTTTTTTGTAATTTTATGTGCGGAATAACATTTGTAATTTTATTTATCATGAGCTTTTCGCTGAAGGGAAACATCACGATGAAACCTACACACTCCTGCGAAGCATTTCAATGATGTGTGTAGTTCCCAATCCGCACTGGGCCCGCGTGGGAACTATAGCCCAAGCCCTCTCATTCTTAGAGGAGACCTGCGCCCAGCAGTGGGACGTAAAAAGGCTGGTGATGATGTGACAAAATAATGACCATTTTTGGCTAAAACCAAAACGCTTCGCGCCGGAAATTAGAGCTGCAACTAAGTAACGACGATACAGTTAGAAGCAAAATAAAGAGGCAATACGTATTGAAACCTAGTGGTTTGACCACGGACCAACCACCCTCTGTACAACGCATCTTCTATAATTTACTTGGAAAGTCATTACGAGTAAAGCCGCGGTGAGCGGGCCGGGGGAGTGCGTCGTGATTGGTTTATAATAGCTTGTCATCTCGCTTGTCATCTGGTCGAAAGTGAGCCGCGATTCGAAGCTAGAGAGATTTACAGGTGCAAATGAGCATATGCGTTTCGGAAACGTTCGCCCTGACATTTGGTGTCCAGAGGTTGGTTGGTCCGTGGTCCGTGGGTTTGACCTATGGACTCTCAAGCAGAGGGTCGTGGGTTCAAACCCCGGCTCGCACCTCTGAGTTTTATAATGAGTTCTTCCGTGAAGAAAAACATCGGGAGGAAACATCAAAGTTGTCTCGGAAAACCTGTCACAGTCGTAAACACTTACATTTGGAACTGATGACGAGTGTCAAAATAGTTACGCAATTACTGTATATTTAATTTGTATTTTATTGAAAGAAGGTGGCAAACGAGCAAGCGGGTCACCTGATGGTAAGCGATCACCGCCACCCATGAGAACCAGCAACCCCAAGAGAGTCACTAGTCCGTTGCCGGCCATTAAGGACGAAAAGGGATAGAGGAAGCAGTTCTCATGAAATTTTGTGAGCAGGTTCGATAATATTTTTTATTTGTTTATAAAAACATAATTAATTATGTATTTAAAGTATTTATAAACACTTACATAACATCCCTGACAGTTTAAAACTAAGCTACTAAGGCTGGCAGTTTTCTCTCTCAAAGAATCAGCATCGCTATTCAGCGAGGCAACGCTGCCAGCCTGGGCGCCATGCCACGACGCCTTATTAAGATTTAATTTAGTTTTAGCTTGGATTTAATGTCATTGTCAATTGCTTTTATTGTATAAATAAAGTCAAGTTAGTTACTGAGTAAAATAAACAAACAGCAGGGGAAAAGGAAACAAAAGATATGTTGTCTAGATTTTTGCCGCTTCGGTTTTTGAAAATATAAAAAAAGTTCAAAAACGAGCTTGTGATTCCTACAGCTCACAGACCATCCACTTTAAAATTTACTGATAAGTATGGTACGTAACTGTCAAAACGAATAAAATCCCCCTCAACCCAACATTCTCGCCGACTGTACATTCAAATAAATGTTGCCATTGCCATCCCAATATCCGGTTCCGGTGAATCGGATACCGCCGCCGTTATGTCCGGGAATTTCCGCCGGGAAATAATACATTTTTCCGGGATAAAACAATGTTTTTAGACGTACGCCATTTTTAGGGTTCCGTACCTCAAAAGGAAAAAAC
The DNA here is from genome assembly GCA_963691665.1 of Clepsis dumicolana. NCBI lineage: Eukaryota > Metazoa > Arthropoda > Insecta > Lepidoptera > Tortricidae > Clepsis > Clepsis dumicolana. The sequence continues at coordinate 1,319,653 of OY829532.1, read as the reverse complement.
GGAACCCTTGTAGGATCACTTTGTTGTCTGTCTATCTGTCTGTCTGTCAAGACCCTTTTTCTCTGGAACGCGTTTAGGTAGCATGCTGAAATTAATACCAAATACTCAAGCCTGCGGTTCCTTGAAGCTGTGAAAAAATCAACCTTCTAAGTCAATGCAATCAAAAGATACAGTAATTAAAAAGGCAATTTCCATACAAATCGCCGATTTCCAAAAACCTAAAGGGTACTTCCAGATGTCCTAGAAACTTGAAATTTGGTATGAAGGTAGCTCTCTTAGCACAACCACTCCAAAAAGTCTCAAAATTTTTTTTTTTTTGTCTGTCTGTAGATTTCGCAGACCAATATAAATTGACCCCACACTGCGTACATTTTGCTTAGGAGCAGGGCTCTGCTAACACTGGACTTCTTAAAATACTGGGGAAAAGCGTTAAAATCTTTCTACGGATCCCCCGTGCGCGAGTCCGACTCGCACTTGAACGTTTTTTTAACCCCTACGCAAAAATAGGGGTGTTATAAGTTTGATATGTGTATGGATGAATTAGAAATTATAGGAAACACTTACTACGTGCTTTTAAAATTTGAGGGTTACCCTCGATTTCTCTGGGATCCCATCATCTCATTACAACTTGGTGACAATGGTACCAACTAGAAAGTATACCCTTACAAACAGAAAAAGTGTTTTCGTAATCGGTCCAGCCATCTTCGAATAATCGGGGAACATAAGTACATAAAAAAAAAGATTCCGACGAATTGTGAAACTACTCCTTTTTTTAATGGGTTAAAAATTGATTGAGAAATGATGATATCCGCAGTAGAACTAAGGTGACCGAAATAGCCCGAAGAATTGCCAAACTTAACTGCCAGTGGGCGGGGCATATAGCTCGCAGAACTGATGGCCGATGGGGCCAGAAGGTTCTCGAATGGCGTCCGCGGACCGGGAGACGAGCTGTCAGTAGGCCTCCAACAAGATGGAGCGACGACCTGGTGAAGATCGCGGGACCGCGGTGGATGCGGACAGCACAAGACCGGTCTGAGTGGAGAGCCGCGGGGGAGGCCGCCGGCCAGCAGTGGACGTCTTTCGGCTGACTGATGATGATGATTGATTGATTTTATCAGCGACAAATTAATATGAAACAATAAACTAGTAATTGGTAGTAATTTCATTTCATTTCATTGGCTATAAAACTCTTCGGAATAAACCATTACCTACGTAATTATTAACTTTTTGACCTTCGGCGCGACACTAACGGGTATTATAAGTTTGACGTGTGTATCTGTGCATCTGTCTGTAGCACCGTAGCTCCTGAAGATGGACGTATATGGACTTTTAAAAGAGTTTTCAACTTTTCTGAGTTGGTGACATGTTTTTTTTAAAGAGACATAATTAAGACTAGTATTACACACCACTTGAAAATCAAAATGAAAAAGTTTATTTGGGTTTTTGACAGGGTTTATACAGACGAGGTTGGAGCCTCCTATTAAGCAAAAATATGCTTATAAAATATGCTCCTCCATAACAGTAAATGGTAGTTTTCCATAATAAACTGGGACTAAATTATACTTGGAGCGACTATCTAGTGTAAAGATCGCGGGACCGCGGTGGATGCGGACAGCACAAGACCGGGATGAGTGGAGAGCCGCGGGGGAGGCCGCCGGCCAGCAGTGGACGTCAACCGGCTGACATGATGAAACTATAGGTACTTAATTAAAATAAATCAAACTAATCTTGTCTTGAGGTTTACAGAGAATAAGATTGATTAAGATCACATATATCTCAAATTTGTAACTGAAACGTAAATATGGAGAAAGACCAGAAAAATAATTAATCGAACGCGTTAATGAATTTCCAAAAATAAGAGCACAATAAATAATTATAAGTAAGTAAGTAAGTAAACACTTTATTGTACAAAAAATAGGATAAAACACAAGTTACAACAATAACATTTGAGTACAAAGGCACAAAGGCAAAGGAATTATGTCAAAAATTCGAAGTTAAAACCCAGTCTCCAATACGACCCTTTATTAAGAACTCTATAAATCAGAGAACCGTTGACATAACGCTCGGTTCACATAATTTATGTTGTCATAAATTTGTGTCGTAAATTATAAATGGTGTGATAATCGAAAGGTTTCGCGGCTGCCCGGTTGAGTGAATCTTTACACAATTTGTGTAACTGCCGTTAAAATTTATGGGAGGTTATTAAAATGATGAATGACCGTTATGTTTAACAGAGGTCCGAGCACGAAGAATCGAATCCTGAGTATGGATAAAGTGAGAAAATATTTATCATCATCATCATCATCATCATCATCATCATCATCACCAGCCTTTTTTACGTTCCACTGCAGGGTACAGGCCTCCGCTCAGAATGAGAGGGCTTATATAGTTCCCACGCGGGCCCAGTGCAGATTAGGAACTTCACACACATCATTGAATTGCTGCGCAGGTGTGTGCAGGTTTCCTCACTATGTTTTCCTTAACCGAAAAGCTCATGATAAATTACAAATGTAATTCCGCACGTAGATTCCAAAAACTCAGAGGTGCGAGCCGGGGTTTGAACCCACGACACTCTGCTTGAGAGACCATAGGTCAAACCAATAGGCTATCACGGCTTTTTTGCTTATGACATTGTCATAAGACTGATTTTTGTCTGGCCAGTGGGAAAGGTTTACGTCTACTAACATGCAGCTAATTTGCGTTTCTGTCGTAGACAAGCATGTCAACATATAGTGGATTGAGGTTAGCTGTCACTGCCAGTGGTGAAGAAGTCACTCAGTGATCTCGTTTACTAGTGAGCGGGGGCATTCGTGTTTGATATCATGGGCATGAGAATTTTAGTCACCGGTGAGATTAAACGGGACGAGACGAGGTACACACGTACAGCACACGTCTTAGGGTTTTTTTTTATTTTATTTTTTTATACGACGAAGAAGGCAAACGAGCAAGTGGGTCACCTGATGGTAAGTGATCACCACTGCCCATAGACACCCGCAACCCCGGAGGGTTTGCAGATGCGTTGCCAACCTAGAGAGCTAAGATGAAATGCCTCTTGTGCCCGTAATTACACCGGCTGTCTTACTCTCCACACCAGAACACAACAGTACAAGCACTGGCTGCTTAGCAGCATGATTAGCGAGTAAGGTGGTGGTAGCAATCCAGACGGACCTCGCACAAGGTCCTACCACCTGCAAATCTCGTTTACGAGTGTGTAGGGGCATTCCTATCATAAGGCACGTACTTTTTAGAAATCAGTGAATTTTGTCACGGGGCGAGATTCAAAAATCGTCCTTATGGAACGCTGAGGTTCTTTTAACATGAAACTACCGTGAGACTCAATCATAATGAAATAAAAACGGATCACTCACGTACATAAGTCGAGTTTAGCCCGACACATGTGTGGCTAGTACTCGCGCGAGCAGAGCCGCGGCGCGCAGTGTGCGTCTCGCCGCCGCTGGGTCATGCGCTCCCAGAGGAAGGACTACGAATTAGTCCGAAACATGTCGCGCTAAACTCAACATATACGTGAGTGATCCGTTTTTATTTCATTATTATCGCTGAGGTTCTCTCTGCTGAGCTATTGAGTTACATACTCTTTCCTTCTATCCTGACATAGTTCTGTGTATCATTTATATCTAATGGTATAATTGCTATGCCAAGCCTGTGGCCAATGGCTTCGTTACCATAATGGTGCTGTGTAACCGCTCCACCTGACCGTGCTAAATGGGGGTATTAACGACACTTTTTTTTATTCCTAAGGGAATTTTCTTATCCTGTCGCGTGGGATAAAAAGTACTTGGGAAAATAACAGTTTTAAATTATTCGCGGTTAATTGCATTAGACATACTTAATGAAAACAGGTAAACGGGATATTGACCATGATGCAGTAACAGCGTCGAAATATCGGGAGCTCATCAAACCTATTTCATATTTTCATATTTATTTATTGCAAACCATGGTACAGTATAGATGTTATAGCATGACATACATTGTTTCACATGGACCCTGGTAGGGCACAGCACATTATAAGTTTTAAATAACATATTTTTAAACAGAACAAAACTTCATAGTCACTAAATTAAAAATTTACGAAATGCTAAAATAATCATTGTTTACAGTTGTCATGTCATCCTATACTAGGTTCTATTTAAATTAGTTTCACAAATTCCTGGGCAATATTATTAATACAATTCCACGTTTGTTGGTTGATGAAAAATGATGTCTATTCAGAATGTCAAAGTGTTAAAAAAAAATCAGTCAGGGTTAGGTACTTAGTTATGACTGTATAAACATAAAAAAAAAATAGAATTAATGTTAACAAGTGTACATCAAATCGAAATTAAATTAAACCAATTTTCAATTTTAAAATCTTCAAATCAAAATACATTAAATTAGATTAAATTAAATAAGATTAAATTGGATTAGGTTAGATGGTGCCTGTAACCGTGTCATCAAAGAATGCCTTTAAGGTGTAATAACATTTTTTAATTAGAATTACCTATAAAGTAATCATTATCATTAGTCATCATTATCCCGTTTTCTTTATGTCTAATACGTTGGAAAATATTCTAAGATTGCTCAAAGATGTTTTGATTATTTAGTTTAATTTGTCTTAATTGTATCCGTACGTTTATGTGTTGTTAGTTTTTTTATAATAGTGGTCTCATTTTATTATTAATAGGAATGGTATATTAAGATGTCACTTTCGTATTCGCATCAAGTCTCAAATAAAATTATAGGCAATGTCTTATTAAGTTTTGCGGTACCTGTTTTTTTTCTGTATAAAACGTAACACTGACATGTAATATAAGCTTCAAAAAAAAATAGGTCTTTCACCGGTTTGTAATTTTTTTGTAATTGTTTGAAATCCCTCGAAGATCGTAACTACATCAATAAAAGTCGTCAATATCCTACAATTCTCTAGAAAAGACTGACACCCTACGGTTTAAGGTATAATAAAAGACCCTAAAATATCAATATTAAATACCAAAACCAATAAAATCGATGGGCGTTTTGCTTCGTCCACACAAATCGATAAATCGAACGCGTTCGTGCTTAACAAAAGAAAAACGCTTCAAACATTCCATTTTCAAAATTCCAACCAACCTTTCGACTCGTATTTCCGCCGATGTGAAATGGCTCTGTTTGTGGACTCAAACAAGTGGTTTTCGAGTGGCCAGTGAGCGCACGGGCGGCTCACGCCGAGCCCGATAGAGACTGAAGGGATGGTGTGAGCCGTTTGACTGGATTGCTGATGTGAGAGGGGTTGTGGCGCGGGAAAGAAACGGCTTTACTTAAAAAGAGATCAACATTTTTGAAATGCATCTTGGGCTAAGAGATAAAGAGTGTCTTGATTTTTTTATTTCAAAAGACGTTGAAGAGGAAATGGATTAAAAAAAATAATACATGCACTCACATCCTTACAGTTGTTATTTTTATTTCACTCTACATTTCAATTAAATGTAAGTGACGAGATCCTATTTCAAATTATGCCTGTAGAATGGGTTCGGTACCTTATTTTTAAATTAGCTGTCTTCTTTTTGTAGTGACTGTTGCCTGGGAGAGACTTTTCCAAAGTGTCAAGGTCTCCCGTTGCTTACTTAATTTTTTTCTGTCAGTCGCAGAAACTGAATCAAGTTTCATTACCTCTGTGGTACCTTTTCACAATCAAATAAACAATTATTTCTTTGGAAAACGTATGGTATAACAATGCGACATTTGTAGTGAAACGGTTTCACGGTGGTAGCCATGCGAATTGGGTTCTTCGACTGTAGCTATTTCTGTATTATATTTCTATGTTAGTGTCAGTGTTAATTAAAAAGTAATTGTATTGTAGGTATTGTCAGTTCACATTTTATAGAACCTGAATAAAAAAAAAAACCAATATCTACCTCTATAAAACCCACCGAAAACAAATGTTCAATTTGCTTTTTTTCAAAAGTTTCAATCATATCTGAGCTCGAATATTACTTGTACTTTAGCAATCCTACTATGCATATCTTTGTCCAACGCGTGCAAACGCGCTTGCGTGCTGCCATTTCGAATTTGGAAACTATTCAATCACCCGCCTACCAATCTAATTCTAACCTTACGTACTTCAAAACAGAGTCTTCAGTCTACAAACTACGAACAACATCAAAACAGTCATCATTTACAAAACGACGCATTAAGTGTTTGAGTCGTTTGAGTTTTATTCTTAACTCATTTAATTACGATCCATTTTCGAGCAACCAATTTTTTGACAGGGAAAAACGAGCGTCATTTGTTTTTATACATTCGATTCGTTCAATTGTTTCTTTTAACTGAAAACGATAATATTCTTGTTTTAAATTTATAAACGACTAGCTTATGCCCCGCGGCTTTGCCCCCGTGAAATATTTCAAAATGGGCTAGTTCCCTATCCCGTCGGAATTCCGAAAAATCCCTTCTTAGTGCACCTCTAGGATACTCAAGGTATATGTTTGCCAAATTTCAAGTCTCTAGGTCCAGTGGTTCAGGCTGTGCGTTGTCTGTCAGTCAGTCAGTCAGTCAGTCAGTCACGGTACTGTTTTATCGGTATAGATAGATAGGTTTTGGCGAAGAGGGCGAAATTTGACGACCGGATAGCCTAGTGGTTAGAGACACTGACTATGAAGCTTGAGGTCCCTGGTGCGTTCCCCGTCAGGCAGATCTTTGTATGATGAATACAAATGTTTGTTCTCGGGTCTTGGATGTTTAGTATGTATTTAAGTATGTATTTTATCTACACACATATCATAAGTCCTCTAAAATGCGTTCAGAAACCGTAGAAAATGACCAGCATTTCAGTACATCGTCGCCTCCCCCGCCAACCACCTCCAGCAGCAGGTCCTGCAGTAAAGTAATAGTCATTACGACATCGAATTCGATGTCGTAATGACTTTTCGATATCGAATTCAATTTTTCGAATTTGACGACCAACGTAATTTACAATCATAGTGAAATAAAACGGATCACTCACGTATATAAGTCGAGTTCAGTCCGACATGTATAATTAATAATGTGATATATTTTAAATTTTTTTTACAAAAAAAAAACAGTTCACTAAACGTCAGCTCGGTATGTTTGTCTATGATTAAAAAAAACAGTCAAATTTGTGACAGATATGGGTATGATATATGCCTTCGGCTTCTGAACCCACCTTAGAGTACTTATAATATGTGTGTAGATAAAGTAATGTATGCAACTCCACATAATTAGGCCTTAAAACACTCATTATGTAGCAGTTGCATAAACTACTATATATGATCTCAGTAGGAGTATCTTTTTGTATTTTTTCTCCCAATTTTTATTTTTTTTATTTTTACGGTTTTCCCGTGAATATCAATTATATTTTTTATAAACTCACTGAAACATGAATACACAGAAAAAAACCAGAAAAATGCCAACCCCGGGAATCGAACCCTTTTCCCCTACACCACGATTGGACATAGAGGAAAGGCCGAATTCTTTCCATGTATTCAAATCTTAGCTTGTTTTTATCACTTTTTGCAGTGACTAGCGCCATCTATGCGATTACTTCGTAAACCGAAAACAACGCACCCTTTCGAAACTTATCAGTTTACCCAGGCTCAACAACGAGATGGCGCACTAAAGCAATCAATTCATGATCTCAGTAGGAGTATCTTTTTGTATTTTTTCTCCCAATTTTTTTTTTTTTTCTTTCCTCTATGTCCAATCGTGGTGTAGGGGAAAAGCACACGACCCGGAGTGTCGAGGATCCGGGTTCGATTCCCGGGGTTGGCATTTTTCTGGTTTTTTTCTGTGTATTCATGTTTCAGTGAGTTTATAAAAAATATAATTTTAAACTACTATATCTTTATAAGTGTGTTTACCCGTTGTCTCGTACCCATAGTACAGGCTTTGCCTAGTTTGGGACTAGGTCAATTGGTGTCAATTGTCCCATGATATTATTATTATTAAAATTTGTCGCACGCTGTAAAGCGCTCGGGAGCTGGCCCCCATTTCACCAACTTTACAATTGTCAGTTTACAATGACAATTCGGTGTCAACTGCTGACTTGAAGAGCTTTTGTTTTAGCGCGCTTCATATTGTCAAAGAAATGTGGTTGGAATTGTCATATAAAACTGACAATTGTAAAGATGGTGTAATAGGGGAATGAATAAATATCATGGGACAATTTGACACCAATTGACCTAGTCCCAAACTAGGCAAAGCCTGTACTATGGGTACTAGACAACGGATAAACAGACTTACATAGATAAATACATACTTATATACATATTAAACATCCAAGACCCGAGAACAAACATTCATATTCATCATACAAACATCTGCCCCGACCGGGATTTGAACCCGGGACCTCAAGCTTCATAGTCAGGGTCTCTAACACTAGGCTGTCCGGTCGTCAACGAAACGGTCGAAACGCGTTGGGTTCTCATTCCTTATTGTAGGCACGCGAGGTAAACAACTCTTTCCTTCTATCGCGATGTAGTTAGTCTTTCACAGGGAGTCTCCAGCAGGACATTACTTCTAGTTTGAGGTCCCTCGCGAGTTATAAGGGTAAGGAATCATACTTGGGAAGAATTTTTATAGCATTGTTATACCCTGGTGTATGGTGGCTGTTTAATTTAATGTAAACGCTATTTTTTTTTTTAACCAGCCGTGATAGAATAGTGGTTTGACCTATGGCCTCTCAAGCAGAGTGTCGTGGGTTCAAATCCCGGCTCGCACCTCTGAGTGTTTCGAAATTTATGTGCGGAATTACATTTGTAATTTATCATGAGCTTTTCGGTGAAGGAAAACATCGTGAGGAAACCTGCACACACCTGCCAAGCAATTCAATGATGTGTGTGAAGTTCCCAATCCGCACTGGGCCCGCGTGGAAACTATCGCCCAAGCCCTCTCATTCTGAGAGGAGGCCTTTGCCCAGCAGTGGGACGTAAAAAAGGCTGGTGATGATGATGATGATGTTATTTTTTACCTGCCCAAGGATGGTTATGTCTTTCGAGCGTATGTATGTATGTATGTATGTATGTCTAATTCTTTGGCATGCTCTACAGCCTAAACCGTTACAGCTTTCAACGTATGAGGTTGTAGGTAGTTTAGTCTTAAGAGATGAGGTATTGATGAAATACAGGTGGTTTAGTTTCAAACAGGATCAAGCAAGCAAGCGGCAAGCATTCTTTACTAACGTCTTCAACATGGCGCAGTCGGTAGGATTGAATAAAATTTTGATCAGTTATTGAGTTATTTATGCAATATGCAGACTGTAGAAAGGAAAAAAACGAGGTTACGTCGTTAAGTCTTTCTGGCCGCGGACCATGAGGAACACCGAATTGTGGAGACTGACTGAACAGAAGCCCATTGTGACGGAAATCTGGCACAGGAAGTGGCGCTGGATAGGGCATACGTTGAGGAGAACTGACGACCATATACCCAAACAGGCTTTGCAGTGGCGCCTGCCAGGAGTGAGAAGACGAGGTCGGCCCAAAACAACATGGCGGCGTTCGGTCGTAAAGGGGATCCAATCCCTGGGCATGAGCTGGCGAGAGCTGGAGGTCGTAGCGCAGGATCGTTCCAAACGGAGTAAAATGCTGAGAGCCCTATGTCCCTGATTAGGGATAACAGGATGTGATGATGATGATGATGAAGTCTTTAATAGAGATGTCGTTGAATTCGTCTCAATTGTTGGAGTGACATAAGGTATATTATTGTTTCCATGAATTCAAGTTGGGTTTTCTGTTTTTAATTTTAAGTTGGAATCCGTCAAACGCTTTAGGCTGTAGATGGTGTCAAAGAATTAGACCTACATACGCTCGAAATCGTAACCCTCTTTCGGCAGTCAGATAAAAAAACAAAATTCAAATCAGTGCCTTTTATTTCATCTCTTTCACTCAAGTGGTACTTGAACGAGACATCACAATAACGACGTTATTTCGTGAAGAGTCAATTAATTTTAGGGTTCCGATTCAAATGGCGAAAGGAAGGCATGGCGTAAATAAGTCTGTGTGTCTGTCGTTCACAGCTGGCTATCTCAGGAACTACTAAAAGAAAAGAAAGAAAGAAAGAAAATATTTGTTTGGTGCGTCGGTACAGAAAAACATTATAAGTAACGTATCAGCAAAATACAACAAAAAGGTTGCCGCTCAGCATGTGTCATGACTGGGATGTCTCACGCTGGTTTTCAGGGCAACCAAACAGAAACTTAAAAACTAAATTAATTAATAAACAATAAATAAATGAATAACAATAATACTAATGCTATCTGCTTGAAATTTGTAATGGTTTTCGATAGGTCATTATTATTAATCGCTTTCCTCGCGCGACGTCAGGGCCGTGTTTTGTAAAGCTACAACTTACAATTTACAAGCGGAAGTATATTTCTAACAAAAGGTGATAGAATGACACTTCCGCTGTTAAATTGTAACTTGTAGCTTTATAACACCTTGTCGTTCATCATTGAAACTGTTCAGACACCACCACAAAAGTTTATAGCTGTTAATCGAGGTATTGCCTCACTAAATTACACTCGTGACGCGAGCGCTGTCGTTCGACCAAACTAAGACTGACTGAGGCTCGATTAGTGGTCTTTTGGTTCGGACTGTTTCAAGCGCTAACCCGAAGGCTGTGGTGTTGGATGGTGTTGGTAAGTCAATGTTACCCAAGCTAACCTATTCTACACAGCCCATGTAAAAAAAATTCCGGAACATTTTAGCTGCAGTCGGAGAAAAATTAGGACAAGCGATCATTCGATCAAACATTACAATAAATTACATAAAAAAAAGAAGTGACAGCCTAGTGGTTTGACCTACGGCCTCTCAAGCAGAGGGCCGAGAGTTCAAACCCCGGCTCGCACCTCTGAATTTTTCGGAATATGCGTGCGGAATTACATTCGCAATTTATCATGAGCTTTTCGATGAAGGACACAATCGGAAACCTGCACATTCCGAAGCAATTCAATGGGGTGTGAGAATTTCCGAATCTGCACGTGTCACCCACGTGGGAACTGTAGCGCAAGCTCTTTCATTCTGTGATTCCTGTGGCCAGCAGTGGGACGTAAGAAATAATTTTAAACGACACGAAGGCCACCGAACAGCATAACTTTGACGTACTACCCTCAATCATGCCAAAACTCTATAGAACGCCCGCCAACCCCCCCCCCCCCCCCCTTCTATTGTCCCTTTGTTCGTTATAATTAGGAAACATAAGGTAGGCATGAGTTGTATGGCGGAATGACTTGCAAAATGGCGCGCGGCGGGAGTTTGGCTGAGCAGTGTATGTACTGTACCTATATAGTATACATTTATGTATGTGTTTTATACGACAAGAAAGGCAAACGAGCAAGTGCTCACCACTGTCCATAGACACCCGCAACCCTGTAGGGTTTGCAGATGCGTTGCGAAACTAGAGAGCTAAGATGAAATTCTTCTTGTGCCCGTAATCACACCGGCTGTAACTCACCATACCGGAACACAAGAGTGCAAGCACTGCTGCTTAGCGGCAGGATTAGCGAGAAACATGGTGGTAGCGATCCGAATGGACCTCACACAAGGTCCTTCCCACCACCCGCAACATAGACATTATTAAACATAGATATACATATGCAGAGTGTCCCACGGCTATGCCACATGAAGAGAAAGTACATCCCTTTATTTTTTAAATTGAGTAATACTGAATTTAAGATATATTTTTAAAAATGAAAAAATTGTATGACTGTTGTCAGCGGACGATGTTATAATAACTTTAGTGTAATATTTCACGGTGTCCCTTAGTTGTAAAATGTTATGTTACTTAAGGGGAATTATTCTTTGTTATTGCCATCATAAAAATTCAAGTCTTTTTTTCTCATTCGGTATCGGTTCGATTCCCAGGTGAGGCAAGCATTATTGATAAAATCTTTCATTCCATCTTGATATAATTCTGGGACAATACATCAACAAATCAACATCGTTACCAATGAATTGCTTGCCATTATCGCTGACCAGTGCTACCTTGCTAATTATGTCAACACTTTTTTTTAATTAATATTATTTTCATTTATTGCAATGGGAAACATACAGCATAGATGACACAAATAGTCAGCTCTTAAAGTTAATACATAAGCCACAAGTGTTTCCACTTATAGTTTATACATTAGTTTGCTCAGAAAGTACACCAAATATACATATGTTTATTATTTTTCACTGTTAACAACATTATCCTTTTATTTATTTTGCTTTTTACATCTGTCACTGTTTTCCTCTTTGACTGCAGAAACAAATCTACTGTGATTTAGATAGAAATAGGTCGATATGCGAATATTTGCCATTATAAATTCTACACGCTCTCGCCAAGCATTTATTATTTTAGCCAGGTATAAATATAAAAAACCCAGGGGGATCCTGCGGAACTTCGGTAGTTATCGGATAATCACAATGTCGACGCTGGTTACCGCTTATTTGTAAATTGCTATAATATCATTGGTAAAATATCAACCAGGTGTTTCCCATTGGTTTTTTTTTTGTCACGCCTTATAAACCCATTTTTGTGCTCCCACACAAAGTACTATGGATTAGTTTGAAACATATACTTGACTGACGTACGTGAGTGATCCGTTTAATTTCACTATGTTTATCTCCGACTCTGACTTGTCGGGTCAAATTATTATGAAATTCAAAATTCAAAATTTATTTAGGAAATAGGCAGTTGAAGTTGAATGCTCTTTTACACGTAATTTTTTTTAGTCTATCAGCGCATTCGGAAATACCATGATTGCCAAGAAGAATGCGATGCAAGGGTTTTGGCACAAAGTCATTTTTTCTAAAAACAAGTAACAATAGCTCTACATACATACATACAATACATACCTAACCACACATGAATTATACAAAGAAAACTCACTGTAGGTAGAAAATAAAGAGAAAAAAATACAGCATTTTAGAAACAAGTCCTAGGCCCAAAGCTATTTCCGAAATAAGTGACAATATAACAACAATTTGCGACAACTTTTTGTTTTAATTTTATGGTTCTTCATTAATCTTCATTAAACAGACTGTGGGAACAAATATCAAGATTAGATCGTTTGATGGCACGGAACCCTCGGTGCGTGAGTGTAACACGCTGTTGACCATTTTTTTTAACGCAAGCTAAGTGCTTCTCATCCCAGCTACGTCTATCCGACATATGTGTTTTTATGCAACACCTCCCAATCTACTACCACATGAATTAACACATGTCACATAGACCCAACTATCAATACTGCTACACTATACGTCAGCGTTTCGAACTCTCTACGAGTCCATTCTCAAAGCAAGAAAACTTTATTATTCAAAATGAACTCTAAAATTGGGTATTTAGTAGAAAACACAAAATTCCTCAACTAGCGGCCACGCGTGAATATTAACAGCGATATTTAAAGCATAAATTAATTGCTATTTGTATAGTTAATTAGGCGAATAACACAATTAAATTGTACTAACAAATTGTAATTAAACTGAACAATGTAATCGGGTATCTTTCGCTTCGTATGTTTAAAATTAGATTGTTGACATAGAAACTCAATGACAGTGCTCTCACTGGAAATTCGCACTGCATCGCAAAATTCTACGTGTTATAAGTTTTAAACTCAGCGCTCTTAATCAAAGAATATACATAAGACATATACTAACGTATCAAGAAACGACACTGACACATGTGTGCAGTAAACGGCCTCGCGGCTGTATGCGTTGCGGAACGCGAGCGGGGGTGTGCGCGGGGCGCGCGGGGTGGGGAAAGGCGATCCACGGGTCGCCACGGCACAATATTGAGACGCCTGTGCCTTATTATAAATTTCACATCGGAACAAACGTTTCGATCGCGTTCGCTTTACCGTGTCAAATACTATGAGAACATAGGTCAAACCACTATGCTAACTGTGGTATATCTGTGCTTACGTATTGTAAGAGCTAATGTAACTTGTTTTTAGAAAAAATGACTTTGTGCCAAGTTTCTTGCGGCGCATTCTTCTTGGCAATCATGGTGTCTTTGTTTTCGATAAATGTAAATGGACTGTATTAAGTGAATTATTTTGAATAACGAATAGTACGACAAATTAAACAGCGCGGAATCGGAGCCAGGCTTAGATCAGTTGTTTGAAGCACTCACCTCGATGGTCTGCAGATGGTGGTGCAGATTTCAGCTGTAGTAGCTGGCGTGGGCTCCCTAGATCTTCGGCTCATTCGAACTTACCTCCGATAAAGGTTAGTTAACCAGCAAAACTATGAAATATAGCAAGGGCAGTACTCCCTCCAACAGATCGGCCTTCCTTCAGCGTTAACACGCGATTTAGACGAAAACATGTAGATTTAAAGCGACAACGACACGAAAACTATATATACGAAAATGATTTGCGCGGTAACGCGCCGACAGTTCGATACGACGATTTCTTACAAACTCAACTGACTTATTTTATTTTTTTTACTTCGAGACGATAATCTTGCCAGGCGTGATTATTTAAGAACTACACACAACGGTCTTTCCGAAAGCGCTGGTAGACTCAAAAAAAAATGACGTGTAAAATCACGCCATTTTAAACAGTTTTTAATATTTATCACGAAAGCTGTATAGGTAACTTAAATAAAGTTTTTTATAGATATTTGAATTTCTAATACTAAGCAAAGACAGTAAACATAATATAGTGACATGGGATAACGTAATTTATTACGTTATGTGAAGACAGGGCCTCGCTGATAATATAGGAGCTCAGCCCTTCCTCGAAAAGGATATACCTTCAATACCCAGTAATGCATATTGTATGGTGCTCGAGAGCTGGTTGCCTAAAAAAAATTTTTTTTAACCCAAATCCAAACAGAAACGTAAATATAAAGAAAAGCAAAAAAAATCAGTTACCGAACTGGGACTCGAACCCAAACCTACCACCAAACCGTGGTGACGCGCTAACCAATTACGCTATCCGAGCAATCATACTCGCGAAAAACTCCTATATAGATATACTAGCTGTTGCACGCGACTTTGTCCGCGTAGATTTCGGTTATCGCTATCCCGCGGGAACCATATAATTTTCCCGAATAAAAAGTAGCCTATGTTATTCCTCAATATTCAAACTATCTTCTTACCAAATTTCATTTAGATTGGTTCAGCGGTTTTCCCGTGAAGTGGTAACAAACAGACAGACAGAGAGTCAGAGTTACTTTCGCATTTATAATATCAAGTAGTTAGGATTCACGCTTCAGTTTAATTCAAGTTGATTCGCGAATATTGACTCGCCAGCGCCATCTATGTAACATCTCTGAAAGAAAAATCACATCTTAGCTTGAAACATATACTGCTCACCAACTAAGCCAGAGATGGCGCTAAACATTGATTTTTAACCTACTTCAAAAAAGGAGGAGGTTCTCAATTCGTCGGAATATTTTTTAGTTGCAGGCTTCTAGTCTATGTCGGCTTAGCTTTGATCTTGCATTATCCCTTGCCGTATCTACACTAATTTTATACTAATTTTATATAAAATGTATGTTTATTTGTTTATTCACGCTAATCACGTTTGATACAGTACAGCGGTGGCCATTTTGATTTTTAGCTTCTCAAAATTACATGAAAGCATTGGACGACGAAAAAACCGTGATAGCCTAGTGATAGTGAAATAAAAACGTATCACTCACGTATATAAGTCGAGTTTAGCGCGACATGTTTCGGACTAATTCGTAGTCCTTCCTCTGGGAGCGCACGACCCAGCGGCGGCGAGACGCACACTGCGCGCCGCGGCTCTGCTCGCGCGACTACTAGACGCAGCTGACAGCGGCACACAACTACCCTCGTTTTCATCGTCATTTTTATTATTGTCAAATGCAGGGTAGCACACTACACTGACCACATCACTCTGTAAAGGCTCGAAACATGTCGGGCTAAACTCGACTTATATACGTGAGTGATCCGTTTTTATTTCACTATGATTGAGTCTCACGGTAGTTTCATGTTAAAAGATAGTCTAGTGGTTTGACCTTTGGCCTCTCAAGCAAAGCAAATTGGGGTTGTCTATTTTTCTGCAATGTATTGTAAATCAACCATTTCGAGATTAATCATCCGGTATTTTTTAGGGTACTGTACCTCAAAAAGAAAAAACGGAACCCTTATAGGAACCCTCTCTGTCACGCGTGGAGGTAGCATGCTGAAATTAATATCAAATACTCAAGCCTGCAGACCCTTGAAGCTGTGAAAAAATCAACCTTCTAAGTCAAAGCAAACGAAAGATACAGTCATTAAAAAGGCTATTTCCATACAAATTGCCGAAATCCGAAAACCTAAAGGGTACTTCCAATTTTTCTAGAAACTTGAAGTTTGGTATAATGGTAGCTCTTATAGCACAACCACTCAGAAAAGTCTCAAAATCTTAAATTTTTATGTCTGTCTGTAGATTTCGCAGACCAATGCAAGTTGATCCCACACTGCGTACATTTTGCTTAGGAGCAGGGCTCTGCTAACACTGGACTTCTTAAAACACTGGGGAAAAGCGTTAAAACCTTTCTAAGGAACCCTCGCGCGCGAGTCCGACTCGCACTTGGCCGGTTTTTTAGACAACCCCAATTGGCCAGGAGATCACTGACCGATGCCCAGGGTGCACCGGCCCGAGCACTGCTCTTCTCCCCGGACGGATCCATAAGGGAGCCGCAGCTCTTAGGCACACGAGGAGGTAACCCGACCCGCAACCCATTACGAGTCGGATTCGCTCACCGACGGTTCCGTACTACTTCATCACATCACCAATCGCCATCAGGATAGTATTATATGTGTCTGTACGTGTACCCCGATTTCCAATCAACACACAATCATAAAGCAGACAGACGGGAGGCGCCTTTATCTTATCTATGCACTAAAATTTTTCTGCCACTTTTTGAGGGGGACGAGGAGCACACATACAGCACACGTTTTAGGGTTTTTTTTATTTATTTTTTTATTCAACTAGGAAGGCACACGAGCAAATAGGTCACCTGGTGGTAAGTGATCACCACTGCCCATAGGCACCCGCAACCCCAGAGGGTTTGCAGATGCGTTGCCAACCTAGAGTGCTAAGATGAAATGCCTCTTGTGCCCGTAATTACACCGGCTGTCTTACTCTCCACACCGGAACACAACAGTGCAAGCATTGCTGCTTAGCGGCAGGATTAGCGAGTAAGATGGTGGTAGCGATCCGGACGGACCTCGCACAAGGTCCTACCACCCGCAAATCGGGTCGGGTCACAAATGCCAAAAACACGCACACAATCAACAAACCTTGTGCATTTTCCACGGACTTAATGATGGGTTAATCAACTTTTTATTGTCACTCGTTGCCATGGAGATATCTACTGGGTAATTCGTCTAAAACAAAATTTTCTAAGGCACCACTCCCCCGAAAGTCAAGATTCGCATGCTTATGAGATGAATCATGAAGGAAATGGCATATAACTGTTGAAAATCCTAACGTTTGATGAAGTGATGCCTTAGAAAACCTTATTTTAGACAGTTAACCAGGGGACATCTCCATGGCAACGAGTGGGAATAAAAAGTTGATTGACCCTTATGACAATTTTTAAGAGGAAATCGCGCGTTAACATCTCCATTCCATTCCTGCTCTAAGCTCGTGCAGCGAAAATTCTTCAGTAGAGCCATCTCTCTCATACCCACGCCCGAGTGCATTTGCGTCTCTTTCCACCACAGACAGTAATAAAATGCAAATTCGTGCAGTTTCTAGATTCCTGATTCTGATTTAATATGGCTGAAGCGGTTTTGATTTAAATTGGCGTTAAGCAAGAGTTTATGTATGTTAATTTTAGTTGAACGAGCGTAAACGAGTTTTCAGTGTCTAGAAATGGTATGAATACTATGAATAGGCGTTCGTATGTATGTGGCTGTCAAAACGTTTATAATAGTTTATGTGTCCTTAAAACACGAGTGTGTTTTTATCAGACGAGGCGAAGCTGAGTTTCATAAAACGATCACACGAGTGGAGAGACCGCGTATTTGTTACAAAAATTTTACATGAAGTTTCTCGATGGCGATTCGATAACGATTACGTTACTCAGTAATGAAAAACATAGTTGGTACATATTTGCTTCATAGTAATTGCCTCTCAGAGAGCCCTCAGTCTTCGACTCAAGACTTCAACTAGAACTTTTCGCAATACCATTCTTTTCGCCCGTAATACGCAATGTACTATTAATCTTAGACAGGGCCCGGCAAAACAAAATGGCTGCTTCTCATAATTAATGTTGGGATTTTCGGATTTGCTGCAGAAAGCCTTTTATTTGCGGGGACACTTTTCTCTGAAATACTGCGGTAAATTATTAAGAGTTTACAGTAAAGTTAATGAAACTGTCTAATTTAAAACTTATTAAACGGCTTATTAATTAACTTTAATTGAACGACATTGATAAACGTGGAGCATTTTTTGTCATTAAAAGAAAGAAAGAAAATTCATTGATTGGACTAATTGGACACATACACATACAATTAAAAAAACCGGCCAAGTGCGAGTCGGATTCGCGCACGAGGGTTCCGTAGAAAGATTTAATGAGTTTCCCCAGTGTTTTAAGAAGTCCAGTGTTAGCAGAACCCTGCTCCTAAGCAAAATGTACGCAGTGTGGGGTCAACTTATGTTGGTCTGCAAAATTTAAGATTTTGAGACTTTTTGGAGTGGTTGTGCTATAAGAGCTAACTTCATACCAAATTTCAAGTTTGTCGGTTTAGGTTTTCTCAGTACGGCGTTTTGTATGGAAACCACCTTTTTAATGACTGTATCTTTTGATTGCGTTCACTTGGAAGGTTGATTTTTTCACAACTTCAAGGGACCGCAGGCTTGAGTATTTGATATTAATTTCAGCATGCTACCTCCACGCGTTCCGGTAAGACGCGCGTAAGACACGCGTAAGACAGGCAGACGGACAACAAAGTGATCCTATAAGGGTTCCGTTTTTCCTTTTGAGGTACGGAACCCTAAAAGGGTCATGACAGAGAGACAGACGGACAACAAAGTGATCCTATCCTATTCTATAAGGTGGAGCTTTCGCAAGCGCTTTAAAATTTCAAGTTCTAAAACTAACGGTGAGTTAGCGGTGAGTGCTGGCTAAACCACGCGGTTTTGCTAAACTCGAAACTTGTTAAGCCGACTTTTAGCATTCAGTTGCAAGGTAGACATTACTTAAAATTAATTTAATATTTCGCAAGTTCGTAACTATTGGCTGCGGCCGTTTTGGAAACCGGAGTTTCGTAACCAGAGCCTCTGCTTAGTGTAATCACAACGACCAAAAAAACGCTCGATCGCGTTCGCGGTTACGTCTGTATTACTACGGGGCACATTAGCAGTGCCACTAGTGGCACGTATCGACAACAAACAATTCTCATACTATTTGACACTTTAACGCAAACGCGTTCGAAACGTATTTTTGGCCGTAGAGAACACTGGACTTACCTCACTTACCACATGCTCGTTTGCCTTCCTTGTTGTATAAAAAAATCAATATTTCAAAAACGGACTAACTGATTTTATTGAAACTTGGCTAAGAACCATCTCGATTAAACTAGCTTTCGATTGAAAAAAACCGTATCGAAATCGGTCGATCCGTTTGTGAGCTACGATGCCACAGACAGATACACAGACACACCATGTCAAACTTATAACACCTCTCTTTATCGTCGGGGGTTAAAAAAAAAGACATTGGCAGTCCTCTAGGCTTTCTAGTCCTTGGCTAAAAGAGATGTAGAGTTGTGTTGAGAACGAAACTCGACCAGCCAGTAGTTAGCGAACTGAATATTAAAATGCAGGGCTCTTGACCTGGCTTTGTATAGGGATGGGATGAAAAAGCTTTTTTTTTATACAGGTTGCCGTCATGAACCGTCAAGAATTCAGCCAGACCGCTATTTCACCAACTTTACAATTGTCAGTTTTCAATGACAATTCGGTGTCAACTGCTGACTTGAGGAGCTTTTGTTTTAGCGCGCTTCATATTGCCAGTGTAAAGAGCTTATACCTACCAGTGGTCCGACGGCTTTGACGTTTGCGTAAATGCCGACACCGCAACCGCATGGCCAAAGCACCAAGGAGGGCGAAAGTTCCTAACTAATCGGGCAGTGGCGGCGTATGCAAGGGGCTCGCCCTGCCCGCCCCGCACCCCGCACCCCCCGCACGATTGACCTGTCTAGAGGCCTTCGTCGGACGACTGTATAGACTGTGATATTGCCAAAGAAATGTAGTTCGAATTGTCATATAATAAAACTGACAATTGTAAAGATAGTCAGGGCTTGAGTAAGTCTAAGTGAACCACCCTGTGAAGCTTTTATTAAAAAAAACGCATTAATTGATTCTGCTGGTTGACATTAAGTACGGAAAAACTATTTTTTTAAAGCCCGGATAGCAACTCGCAGAACCCCCAAGCATTTTTATTTTAAAGTCCGGACTACAACTTAAAACCCCGATATTTTTACTTTAAAGATTGGACTACAACTTAGAACTCTGAACATTTTTGCTTTAAACTCCGAAATATAACTTAGAACACCAACATTTATACCAAGTCCGGACTACACCTTAGAACCGCAACATTTTTGGTTCAAAGACAGGATTACAACTTAAAACCTCGACGTTTTTACTTTCAAGTCCATACTACAACTTAAAACCCCGACATTATTGCTTTAAATTCCGGAATATAACTTAGAACCCCCAAGATTTTTACTTACTCCGGACTACAACTTAGAACCGCAACATTTTTACTTTAAAGTCCGAACTGCAACTTAGAACCGATTTTTTTTTTTTTTTAAGTCCGGACTGAGACGAGAATACTATTTTATTTCACCACATCACTAGCGACTGCAGGCAAACACAACACTCAATGGGACGCGGTAACGTGTGCAGCCTGCATACAGAAACGACCCACCGTCTGTCTGTCTTTGCATAAACGTTTACTGTGCCATCCATCTATACCTATAAAACAGTACCGTGGCTGACTGACTGACAGACTGACTGACTGACAGACCACGCACAGCCTAAACCAATCGACCTAGAGACTTGAAATTTGGCAAACATAATTATACCTTGAGTATCCTAGAGGTGCACTAACTAAAAAAAGGGATTTTTCGAAATTCCCACGGGATAGGGAACTAGCCCATTTTTGAAATATTTCAAGGGGGCCAAGCCGCGGGGCAGAAGCTAGTTTACATAATGAAAGTAATTTACTATGACATTAAATCCAAGCTAAAACTAATTAAACTAAAACACAAAACTAAATCAAATCCAAATAAGGCCCCCGTGGCATGGTGCCCACAAGGCTGGCAGCGTTGCCTCGCTGAATAACGATGCTGATTCGTTGAGAGAAAAAACTGCCAGCCCTTTAGTCACAAGTTGCATCGACCAAGCGCTTTTGCAACTCTGAAATAAGCGTAGCGCCGGGACCCCATGGACCCAAGGTTTCAAACCCGACTGCAACAAAATTGTAGTTCGGACCGAGAGTCTAATTCGATTAGTTCTCTGTACCCTGTTTTAAAAGAAGAACACGAGAACAGGTTTAATTTTTTAACCCCCGGCGCAAAAAGAGGGGTGTTGTAAGTTTGACCTGAGTACGGGTGTATCTGTCTGTGGCACCATAGCTCCCAAACGCAAGGACCGATTTCGATCCGGTTTTTGTCATCGAAAGCTAATGTAATCGAGATGGTTTTTAGCCAAATTTCATAAAAATCAGTTCCGAAGTTTCTTTGAAATGAAAGTGTCGGGTTTTGACTTTACTAAGTTGGTTAGGTTTTATTTCATAGTTAATGTAACAACTAAACGCGGTTAAACCCCTTTGTTTTAACTTAATCCTCAAGTCGAGTCACCCTTGGTTGCGGTCAAGGACCATAAAACCAAGAGGACTGCCAGTGTCTATACGATGTCGCGTTCCTTTGAAATAATAAAGCCTGTTGTAGCTAGTTTTACTACCGAGGGGTCTCTGTACCATTCATTTGGTATGACATTTAGACCTCTGGCTAACACAATAGCGCCATCTAAATTAGTTTTAATGACAATTCAGTGTCAACTGTTGGCTTAACGAGCGTTTGTTTTAGCGCGCTTCATATTGTCAAAGAAATGTGGTTGGAATTGTCATATAAAACTGTCAATTGTAAAGATGGTGAAATAGGGGGCAGTTCATAAATGGCGCTATAGTGTTAGCCAGAGGTCTAAGCGTCATACAAAATTAATGGTACAGAGACCTCTCTATAGTGAAACTAGCTTCATCAGGCTCATTAATTTACGGGAACGCGACATTGTATAGCCATTGGCAGTCCTCTTGGTTTTATCGTCCTTGGTTGCGGTGAACTAACCAAAAACAGCTCTAGCAACTTCGCCAGCTCCAAATTAAAAGTTTCCGCCACTTGAGCTCTCGGTTAAGTCGAGGTTTTAAAAGGCAGAGCGATGTAGAAGCCTTTCAACCTCGTTAGTTAACTGGGGTGTTATTTACTAAGGTTTAAATATAAGCACAAATAAGTTTGCTGTGACATGTCAATGACAGATTTATTCAAAACAATTTACAATGACATTAAATCTAAGGTTAAACTAAATAAACTACAACTTAAAACTAAATTAAATCTAAATAAGGCCCCCGTGGCATAGTGCCCAAAAGGCTGACAGCGTTGCCTCGCTGAATAGCGATGCTGATTCTTTGAGAGAGAAAACTGCCAGCCCTTTGGTCACAAGTTGCATCAACTAAGCGCTTTTGTAACTTAGAAATAAGCTTGTAAGCGCTGGGACCCCATGTCTGCTGTTATAAAAAGCATTTTTAAGGCCCCGCACCTCAAAAGGAAACATGGAAACCTTATAGGATCACTTTGTTGTCCGTCTGTATGTCTGTCAAAACCCTTTTCTCTGGAGCGCGTGGAGGTAGCATGCTGAAATTTATATCAAATTCTCAAGCCTGCAGTCCGTTGAAGCTGTGGAAAAATCAAACTTCTAAGTCAACGCATTCAAAAATTGCAGTCGTTAAAAAAGTTGTAAGGAACAAATTGCCGTACTGTGAAAATCTAAAGTGTACTTCCAGTTGTCCTAGAAACTTGAAATTTGGTGTGAAGGTAGCTCTTATAGCACAACCACTCAGAACAATCTCAAAATCCTAAATTTTTATGTCTCTCTGTATAATTATGACATAACCAATACAAAATGACCCAAGCAAGGCTCTGCTAATACTGGACAGTTTAAAACACTGGGTTAAAGCGGGAAAATCTTTGTACGAAACCCTCGGTGCGCGAGTCCGACTCGCACTTGGCCGGTTTTTAATGTAGAATATGGCTGGGTTATTGGTCAGTTGGGGTCAATTGTCCCATGATATTTATTTAACTATTTGGGTGGATTTTCAAACTGGAGACCCCTGGTCACCCTGGTGTAATTTGCGAGAAATTTTTGTATGAAAAAGTGCCATACAAATTACACCAGGTGTCACCAATTTGGGAATCCACCCATTTGTTTTTTTATAGTCAAAATTGCTGTTAAAATCTAGTGATTTCATTATAAATTCATGAGCGTAATCAACAAAATTCCGTCATAATCGTCAAATGGTTGACAATTTAACTTGTCCAATTTAAACTCATTTGTAACTAGGGTTACCACTTACTGACCGTCCCAAAAAACAAATTATTTGACATTTTTTTATACGATGAAGAAGGCAAACGAGCAAGTGGGTCACCTGATGGTAAGCCATCGGAAGACGACCGGATAGCCTAGTGGTTAGAGACCAGACCATGGAGCTTGGAGCTCTAGAACACCCAGCCACCAACAGCCAGCCAGCCAGCAGTAGCAGCAGTTGGCTGTCTGATAAGATTTATAGAATTTTAAAATCAAACAACATCAATGTTGCCTTTAAGACTACTAATTCTTTACGTTCCAGACTTTGTAATAACAAAGAAAAGGTGGATAAAGGGAACAGGTCGGGCGTATATAAACTCACTTGTGGCGACTGTAGTCAAGTATACATCGGACAAACCGGTCGAAGCTTTGATACTAGATTTAAAGAGCATGTCTCGTCATATAGGCATGATCATCCAGAGAAATCAAACTTTGCCAAGCATTTATAAGAAACGAATCATTCGTTGTTAGACTCAGATACGTACGAAATATTATATTATTGTGATAAGGGTCAGCGGCTTTCGGTTTTAGAACAATTAGAAATAATTAGGTACAACAACACTGGTACTATTATTAATGAACAAGTAAATTTAGTTTCTTCGCCTTTGTTACGACTTGGTTCTAATTTTAATAATGTTTCGTAGTAATAATGAGAACATAACGTCTCTTTTCACCGTACTCGGTTAGAATTAAAATTAAAAAGTTTGGCAGTTTGGAATTTATATAAAAAAGGGTAGTTTGGAATTAATATAAAAGGGTAGTTTGGAATTCATAAAATATTTGTGGGTACTTTGGTTTTGTCATTGACAAAATTGAGTACACGGTTGTCATGAGTCAGTAGTGGTAATGGGGTCTTGGTGAACGGCTGTTGTAGGGTTTAGCTTGGATAATGGCCTCGTGGAGAGTGCCGAAACACGTCAGCGTGTAGTTTAGTGGTGGTGGTGATAGTTGGGTCTGTGTGGCATGTGTTGATTCGTGTAGCAGTGGACGCGGAGGAGCTGCATGGAAACATACATTTGCCGCACAGATTAACTATTTTTCGCTAGTGGAGCGGGTGAGCAAAGTAATTGTTTTTAGTTCATTCAACAAAGAGATTGTTTTAAAAAAATGCATTTTTATATTTAGGTTATTTTTAAACATGGCAACCCTAGTTAAAGCGTAAAGCTTTCCACGCTTCGAAACAAACGTAATTAGAGATTTAATTAATTAAAGCACATATTTCACCCCTCCCACCCTCATTACAACCCCCCTCCCCCTGTAATTGAGTTTTAAAAGTGCCATGTGGATGTTTTTGCGTTTAACAAAATGTAATCATAATTATAATTATGAGTAAGTTTAGTTCGTACTGTCAAGTTTAGGTTAAGCTCAAGTGCGCGGAATAGGAGCTCCGCGTTCGCAGAGCTCTGTTGACACCAAGGACCATAAAACCAAGAGGACTGCCAGTGTCTATACGATGTCGCGTTCCTTTGAAATAATAAGCCTGCTGTAGCTAGTTTTACTACGGAGGGGTCTCTGTACCATTCATTTGGTATGACATTTAGACCTCTGGCTAACACAATAGCGCCATCTAAATTCGTTTTTTCTTTCAGTTCATAGATGACGCTATTGTGTTAGCCAGAGGTCTAAGTGTCATACGAAACTAATGCTCGCGCGGCTGCTCGGCGCAGCTGACGGCGGCTCACAACTACCCTCGTTTTCATCTCCATTTTTATTTATTTATTTTCATTTTTTTTTTGAGCAGAGCCGCGGCGCGCAGGTTACGTCTCGCCACCGGCGTGGCGTGTGCTCCCAGAGGAAGGACTACGGATTAGTCCGAAACATCTCGAGCTATACTCGACTGACATACGTGAGTGATCCGTTTATTTCTGTCAAGATTTCTATGCATGCAACACTGTTTGACGTCTGTCACTTATGGCAGCTAACTTAGCCTGCCTCTTCTTCCGCCTCCGACGCAGATGGATGCGTTTCTTGTTAATCTTGTTCTGCTCTCGTATTATATCAATATATTGTAGTGTAATCCTTAAAACGATTTCAACTGTATTTATGGGAAATACATGGTGGTCATCACAAGTGTTGTATTTGTTGTTTATTTGTCCGAGCCACACCCCGCGCAGAATATCGCGTGGTCATCCAGCCCTCATCTCAATAATTTCACTATGATTGAGTCTCACGGTAGTTTTATGTTAAAAATCCATCGTCGTACCGTTGCTCGGCGAAACGTTGTCTGCCAAATAATTGCTTTTTAAAAATTGTCGGGAAACCGTCAAGATTTACTTAACTGCTGCGAGATTAGTTTTATTTATTTTACGTCACTGGATTACATAACTATTACCTTTTGAAACCCTGGGTCCATGGGGTCCTGGCGCTTACAAGCTTATTTCAGAGTTGCAAAAGCGCTTGGTCGATGCAACTTGTGACCAAAGGGCTGGCAGTTTTCTCTCCCATAGCCGCTATTCAGCGAGGCAACGCTGCCAGCCTTTCGGGCACCATGCCACGGGGGCCTTATTTAGCTTTCATTTAGCTTTAAGTTTTAGTTTAATTAGTTTTAGCTTGGATTTAATGTAATTGTAAATCGCTTTTATTGTGTAAATAAAAACTATAACAAAGATTAAAGGTTGAGTTTAACCGTTTTCATTCAGATACTTGGCGGTATCGTTGTTTTCCTTCCGTCCTGCAAATTTTGTGATCGGGCATTCAAAAATAATTCTGTGTGTTGGTAAATAAAAACGTCTTTTATTATTTATTTATTATCATTGTTGTGCGAGATTATCGATGTCTAAACATAACTTTAGTTTCGCGATACAGCACGCTAAAACAAAAGCAACGTTTCTAACCCTTTTAGGTTCAGAAATTTCATTGCATAACTTTATTTAGTGGCCCTTTGCGAGTCGATATTTCTATTGTACTGGTATTAGTGCCTTTCCAGAACTTTGATAATAAAAGTTCTGGAATATTGTGAAGTTGCACGGTAATAAAATGATCCCTGCACAGGGTGTTCCTAAAACCATAAGCCTTTAAGTACTATTGATAGCCAGTAGTATGTATGTATGTATATCTCTTTATTGCACGTAAAACATGCAATAACAGATAACAGAACAAAAGCAAATGTACAGAGGCGAACTTATGCCTTAAAGGGATCTCTACCAGTTAACCTTCGGACGATTAGTGTCATTTTTAATTGTAATACAGGTAATTTGAAAGTGCAGTTTTTCGTGACACTTTCTTTTATTCAAGTTGCATAGTTTTCGAAACCTGCGTCACGTAAAATCGAATAGTAAACGTTGTCGAGTTTGTATGACGCTTGGAACAGCGCCCGCCCGTGAGCGTACTTGGAACTAAAATTTAGTATGAGGTTTCTCGATCTCGATACGATAACCGTGACGTTACGCAGGATTCGACAAGTCGTGCTTGACCCTCTGTAGGCCGCGAGCACGAAGTTTACGAATCCTGCGCAACGTTACGTTATCGTATCGAATTCAAACTTTGTGCTCGACCCTCTGAGTGGTAACTTATAGTCTACTAGCTGTTGCCCGCGACTTCGTCCGCTTAGATTTCGGTTATCGCTATCCCGCGGGAACTATACAATTTTCCCGTATAAAAAGTAGGGGAGACCAGGGAGGAAAGTAACACGGGATGAACGTAACAAATGCATTTCTGAACAAGTTATGTTGTCTACACTGATGGCTGTATCACAGATGTGCGCCATTTTGAACCCTTCTCTTACCTCAGTTGCGCTCGCGGCGCTGTGCCTTCAGGTTCTGGACGTAGCGAGTCGGCGCCGCAAAAATACTTCGAAAGTAAGTTTTGACGATTTTTTTTAATTGTGTTTGTATTTGTTATGGTAGCTTCAAGCTTACATGTCAATTTTCCGTAATGTAGCATAACTATTCGACTTTCAATTTTGGCATTCGATAAGATAACTTTTTAATGATTTTTTTAGATCTTAAGCACGTGTTTGTCATATTCGGGAAAATCTAAAAGTAGGGATGGAAGTAACAACTTGATACTATCATCCCGATTATGATCATGATATCTCAAAGCGTGTTTTTATTGTGTTTTTATGCTTCGAAGTAATACAGATTTATTTCCTTATTCCAGTATACCTTAAATACACAGACAAAAAAATTTTAGAGGTTTAGCTGCCGCAAAAATAACGGACTTGGCTGCAGAAGAAGTTTTTCTCACAAACGTAACATTTTAAGACGCTGCGGAATCCTATCAGCTAGAAAATAAAAATAAATAAAAATCATTTATTATCAGATCATTATAAACCCATATATCGTTAGTGACAATGGTTCTGCTTACGAACTATATTAGTGAATAAATAATAAATACCGTATCATTACTTTTATGTCACTGAAATTAATTGAGTCATGTAATAGAATAATTTATATAATAATTATAAAATGAACCACAAATGAATAAAATAAAATAATTTGGAATAAAAATTTATGTCAACAACAATTTTGTACCAATGAAATAACATTAATGATGCAATAAATAACAATAATAATAACATACCTAACACTTAATTTTTGACATGCAGCTCTACCCAAGCATTCAGGATGGGACTATCAGGCCTGTCTGCAATGACCTTCAGTATGCTGTTGGAACTGGCCCGAACCCAGCCCATCAGGGATGCTACCAGCTTCCGTCTGATGGCGTAGAAATCATCCGTGCGCTCTTCGGCAAACATCCCCGACGCGCTACAGAATCGGGACAGCCCCAACAGCACCCTGAATGCATTGTTGTATTGAACCCGGAAGGCTGACCCACAGACTGCTTGTATAAAATACTTGGCAAAACGCCTTAAACAAAGTAATTTTCACTTGTTTCGAGCAGCGAAAAAATCTACGCGCTAACATGTTACTTCGCACTGCTAATGCCCTTCGTTCCCGTTCTATGTCTAAATCATCTTTTAGGTCTGTAGTTACAATATACCCTATTCAATACTGTACGATACAAGCATCGCACATTCCACGCGTCAGCTCTATTCATAACCAAGGTATAAAAGGTACTAGCTAGGAGCACGTATAAACGTAAACTGAATATAATTACAATTAATGCTAACACAGCGATAAAGAAAATAATGAATTATGAATAGAGCTGACGCGTGGAATGTGCGATGCTTGTATCGTACATATTCCCGGCCAGAGAGATAAGAATGCTGTGATTGATGTTATACAAACAAATAGTTTTTTACGATGAAATGATTACGATTCGTTATACATAATAATTAAATCAAATTCATGATTAGATTATTGTGTTGACGTAAATCCTCTAAATACGGGTGCTGCTGCTGCACCGACGGGTAGGTCTTGTCTCTCCGCGCGTTGCCCAGCGCCGTTCTGCTCTGCTGCTGATCGGAGGGAGCTTTGCGATGCGGATAACACTGAGGGAGGTCCGCGTCCGCGCCTTACAGGAACCGCGGCGAATGATGGCGGGGTGAGGCGAGCCACAAGCCGACGTCGCCGGAGGCAGCGGCGTACGCCCAGAGCTGCTATTACGAGCACTATGGCCATCATTACGTAGATGGTTGCATAATGATGAACGTCGTGATAGTTGATTTGATCGGCTAGGACTCCTTCTGTTTTCATGTGTTCAATCTGTTCTCTGACGACTTTGAAATACTTCTTATTGGTTTCATGATCGGTTGATTCTAGAGGTATGGCAGGTATAGTTAAATTGATGACATGATTTATAGAAGGTACATCAAATTGAACAACATCAGTTCTTGCGCCAATTTCACTGGAGGGCCTCTTTTGTGAAAATATTGTGAAAGTATCTCCGTTGAGAACGCAGTCCTTTTCTCTGTCTTGATAGTTCGACGCGTTGACCGAGTAACAAGCCGTCGTAGTATTTTAACTCCGAGAAGGCGTGACGTAATTGTAGTAACACGATCTTGCATTGTGAATGAGTTTCGATTATATGACAACTGTTTTCTAAAACAATATGGATCCTTCCCAGTAAGGGTTGATGTTGTAGTAAACAACTAGCTTCCACTCATCTCGGGCCAATTTCATGTTTGTTATCTTGTCGAAATAAATCGCCTGACCGTCTTTGAAACTTGATACGGTGTAATTGCATTGCGCTGGTGATATTATCAACATGAATAGCATTAAGGCCATTGATATGAAATTGATTACTTTATTACCTGATGTTGTTGATCTACGTCTTGTGTTTCTTGGCCGTGTGACGTTTAAATCATTTTTTTTGTTGATCGTTGGATGGTTTCTCTTCTGATACAGGCAGTACTGATAATTTAATGATAGGTCTTTTGATGACTCCGTTCTTTGTTTTGACTGACACGACTCGGACGTAGCCGTCTTTCCCCGGATGAACGTCTAGCACGCGGCCCAGGGCCCACTTGCCGGTAGGTAAGTTTGCGTCATGAACGATCACAACGTCGCCGACCTTGATATTTGATCTAGGCTGAGTCCATTTGCAACGTGATTGCAGTTGACATAAGTACTCGGCCTGCCATCTTTTCCAAATGTCGTGGATTATTTTCTGTGTTAGTCGCCAGCGAGTTCGTTCGTCTCTTTCTGTCTCGATGATATTCAAGGTTGGGCCGCTTGTTAAAAAGTGAGATGGCGTGATGTAATCCAAATCGTCAGGGTCTTCGCTCAACGCGCACAGTGGACGTGCGTTCAAACAGGCTTCTATCTGGGCTAACAGCGTCGAAAACTCTTCAAACGTCAGATGTTGTTCTCCGAGTACTCTCCGGAGATGATGCTTCAGACTGGCCACCGCTGATTCCCACAGGCCTCCAGCACTCGGCCAGGAAGGTGCATTAAAATGCCAGTTGATATTCATTTCACTGATAGCGTTGAGAAAATTTTCATCTATTGTAGCTTTGATCTGTTGGTACTCTTCTTTGATTTTCTTGCTGGCGCCGACGAAATTGGTACCGTTATCACTATAGATATGGTGTGGGGCTCCTCGCCGGGCTGCCATCCTTCTCAAGGCAGCCAAAAATGATTCGGAGGTCAAATCCGACACCAGCTCTAAGTGAACTGCCTTTGTTGCCATGCAAACAAAGACAGCTATATATCCCTTTGTAGTTTTGATGCCACGCCCTTTGTTGGCCTTGACGTTCACAAAGCCGGTATAGTCGACTCCAGTATTCAAGAAAGGTCTTGTCTGATTTGACCTTGATTCGGGTAAATCACCCATTATTTGTGATATTTTTTCTGGTTTTTGCTTCAAGCACGTGACGCATCGCCGTAGGCGTTTCTTTGTAGCTCTATTCCCTCCCACAATCCAATAAGACTCTCTTAGTCGGGATAGAGTAAGGCGGGCGCCTCCGTGTAATACAGCTTCATGTGCTTGATCGATGAGCAGATCTGTAAGGCGACCGCTGTGTGGAATGATTAGTGGGTGTTTCTTATCCCAACTAATATGAGCATTTTCAAGACGTCCGCGGACCCGCAACATTCCACTTTGATCTAGGAATGGCGTTAATTGTGAGATATTGCTCTTTAAATCAACGGTTTGATGCAGATTTAGCTTGCTCATTTCGTTCGCGAACTCTACTTCTTGAGTGTGTTTGATGATTTTGTTTCTCGCACGACGTAACTCATCCGTAGTTAAATAAGTTGGTTTTTGCTGATCGGGCGACCGCGACGTAGCGCGTAGCACCCATGCGAGAATTCTCGTAGCACGCGTCAAGCTGCTACACTTGTTGATGAGGTCACTGATGACGTCCGTTGTTTGTTTACATGTTGACGCGTGGCATTGTTTGAACGTTCTGACTTCCTGATCGGTGGTGAAAGTCGATTTTTCTTGATTTTCACTGAGTGATTCTAGCCAATTTGGACCGTTCCACCACAACGGATGTTCCAATAATTGCTGAGCCATGATTCCTCGGCTAGCACAGTCTGCAGGATTCTCTCGTGACTTGACGTAGTTCCAGCAGGCTGGCGGCATGACTTCCGTTATTTTCGTGACTCGGTTGGATATGAAGGGTTTCCACTTGCTGGGTTCTCCGTGTAACCAGCCTAAGACGGCTGTAGAGTCGGACCAACCAAACGTCGTAATTTTTAAGTTTGATAATGATTGCTTCACTTTGCTCATTAAAGTTGATAGAAGCAGCGCTGCACATAGCTCTAATCGCGGCAGAGTGATATTCTTTTTCGTCGGCACGAGTCTTGATTTAGCCGCTACTAGTACAGTCGGCGGCGCGGGTTTTGTGTCGTCGTGGTTGATAACACGGCAGTAGATAACGCAAGCATAGGCTTTGGTTGATGCATCGCAAAACCCATGAAGTTCCGTTTTGATTATTGTTGCAGTTAAGCCATCGTGGTAGCTTGATGTCTTTGATGTTTTGAAGATCTTGCGAGATATTATCCCATTCTTTTTTGATGTCATCTGATATTTGGTCGTTCCATTCAATGTCATTTGATGCAACATTTTGAAACAGTAATTTTAATTTTGTTGTTACTGGGGTGAGCCACCCAGCGGGGTCGAATACTTTTGCTATATTCGACAGCAGTGTTCTCTTTGTCATCGCCTCTGATGTGTTATTTGGTGTCGTTTCTAGTTTCATCTGGAAGGTAAATTGATCCTCCTGTGGATGCCAGCGCAGGCCGAGTGTCTTTGTCGTTGCTTGATCTTTGAATTCAAAGGCTTCTTGTAGCTCTTGCGCCTTGCTCACTTCTTCCAACAGCTTTGGCTCGTTTGATGCCCATTTCCGGAGGTTGAATCCACCGGATTTCATTAATGCGATTAAATCTGATTGCAATGTCTTCGCTGAATTAATAGTGTGGCAGCCGTGTAAAAGATCGTCCATGTAAAAACTTTCTTCCACGACGCTAGCTGCTTCTGGGTAATTATGGCGTTCATCATTTGCCAACCGGCGTAGCGTCATCATGGCAAGGAATGGTGCTGCCTTTGTGCCATAAGTTACAGTCGACAGTGTGTATTCACGTAACATCTGATGTGGTTCATCTCGCCAGATGATCTTCTGATATTTTTGGTCTTGATGATCGACAACAATCTGTCTAAACATTTTTTCTATGTCTGCGGTAAAGGCTATTTTATACTGTCTCCACTTAATGATAAGAGACAGTAAATCGTGTTGTAAATTCGGCCCACTGTACATGATATCATTTAGACTTAGTCCATTCGATGTTTTTGCCGACGCATTAAATACCACGCGCAGTGTTGTAGTTGTAGAGTCAGCGCGTTGCACACAGTGGTGAGGTAAATAGCAGACTGGTGTCGAGTTGCATTGATTGCTTGTCACACTTTGGCGCATGTGACCTAATTTAATGTATTCATGAATGAAAAGTTTGTAATCTTTTTCAACTATCGGATTTTTATGAAACTTTCTCTCGAGTTGTTTAAATTGTGCTATGGCCACATTCTTTGAGTTTCCCAACATGTGTTCTCTTTCGGATTTCAGTGGTAGACGTACTACATATCTTCCATCTTCTTGACGGTATGTGGTGTCTTGATAATGTTGTAAACAGTGCTGGTCTTCTGAGGACAAACTTGAAGGTTCTGTGATGTCTTCAATCGTCCAGAAGCGCATAAAGTCGTCCATACTTTTTATGACATTATTGCATTGATATGATGACAATGGCACCTTGCCACATAAGATCCATCCAAGTCGCATTTGCTGTGCGACTGGAAGAGCTTCGCTCTCTTGTTTAATGCCATCTTGTATGATAGCGGCGTAAACATCCGCTCCCAGCAAAAGATTGATAGGGCGGCTGATGTTGAACTCAGGGTCTGCCAGTTGAATATCTTTCAAGTACGACCACGATGGCTTAAAGAATGATCGGTTTGGTAAGTGATTCATGAGCGTCTTCATGATATACAAGTCTGCCCCAATTTGAAAGTTCGAATGCAGTGATGAAGCTGTAACGCTGATGACGCCTTTGCAGGTGTTTTCCTTAGCACCAATGCCATAGACTATGCCCTTGCATCGCTGTCGTGGCAGTTGCAGAAGTTGGGCTCCATTCTCTGAGATTAAGGACATTTGAGAACCTGGATCTATTAGGGCTCGCATAGTATAGTGATTTCCATCTGCGGCTTTTATTTTAATTAGTGCGGTCGCTAATAATATTTCAATCATATTATTGCGTTCTTGAGTGACATTGCCGACATTTTTCCACTTATTCGACGATTCGTTAGTTTCTGATTGCAGTGTGTAGGCATCGTGTACTAACGTGTTATGCATTTCATTACACGTGCGGCATCGACTTGATGAAATACAGTCTTTGCCATAATGATTATAAAGGCAATTCTTGCATAAATGTAACTTTGAAATAATGTTACGTTTGGAGTCGGCTTTTGCGCTTTGAAATGTTTCGCAATGAAATATTCCATGGTTCTTGTTACATACTGGACAGTTCTTGCGTTGTTGATAACTTGATTTGAAGTTCATTGATTTCATTGGGGTTAATGATGGGTCCTTGATGTTTCCAAATGATTTATAGTGGGGTTTTCTTGATGTTTCAGGTTGCGTTAATTTTGGAGTATCTAACTTGCGTAGACTTGCTTCGAATGATGTAAATTTCATTTCTAGAAAATCGAGGAACTCCTTTAGTTTCGGCAAATCCCGTGGATTTTTAAGTGCTTCGATGTATTCTGTATGAGTTTCCGTATCCAGTTTTTGTGACAAAATATGGACAATAAGTGGGTCCCATGACTTGATATCTACACCGAGGTTTCTGATTGCGTTCAAACATTCATTTGTGGTGTCATGTAAACGCTTGATTTGTGGATATGCTTGATGCTGCATTGTTGGCACTGATAATAGAGTGCTAAGGTGAGCTGTAAAGATGAGCTTTGTGTTGTTGTATCTGTGGTTTAAAATCTCCCAACAGGTTTGATAGTTTTCTGTGCTGATGTTAAGATGCTGTATGAGTTTCTCAGCTTCACCGCGCACTTTATTCTTTAAAAATTGCATCTTTTGAGCATTGGACATGGAGCGATCGTAGTGTATCGCTTCGTTAAATAGGTTCTTGAATGATACCCATTGTTGATAATTTCCATTGAAAGGTGGTATATCCATCATCGGCGTTGACTTCTCACGATGATTCATAGACCAAATTTTTGTATTGATTTGTATTGTATTGTATTGTATAATTTTTGTATTGATTTCTTGATATCTTGGAATTTCCTTTCATATTTGCAGAAAGCTTGATTGTATAATTCATCATCTTCGAGAAGCTCACTGTCGATGTCCCAGTGAAGGGAATCAATGGTTGCCCAGCGAGATTGAACGGTCTTAAGCAAGTCTTCCAACTCCCATTTCTCATTGACTATTGAAAGGTCGATATAAAAAATAGTGCGTGCAAAAGCCTTGAAGTTGCTTTGTTGCTTTCCCATTTTTTCCGCGACCTTGCTTGAATCTAGAGATGATTTGTCAAGGTTATGAAAAATTTTCGGAATGGCGAACACTGGACTGATCGGAGTTTGATAAGATGATTCTTGAGTGTTCTGAGGATTGCTCGTGGATTTCTGCTCGGTGTCTGATTGGTTCATGTTTTCGGTGGAGTTGTTATCCTCGGGTTGATGATGCTCCGGGGCGGGATCTGATGTTTTTTCTTCGGTTTCAGTCGCCCAACTTGTTGATGGTTGTGACGGCGTAGGTTTGACTTGCGGTTCAGGTGCCCTTGGTAATAGCGGTCTCTGTTGTGCCACCGCTAAATGATCTGTCAGAATGGCTTTAGTTGATTCGTAGAAAGCCTTTGTTTTTTCATAACTGTTTTCGGTGAAGTAAGGGAAGTCCTTGATTTTGGATTCCATTAGCCTTTTATGATTGTTCAAGAATTCTTGCCAGAATCCGTCGATAGCGTATAACTTACTCGTGATGTTAGACACCGTTCGACGGCTTGGCCCATCCTTCTTGTAATTTTCTAACATTCGATTCATATTCGCCATAAGTTGAGTTTGTTCATTTGATAGGGATTCCATTTCTCTGATGCCACTCATCTTGTAAAGATAAGTAGTTGCCTTGATAGGTGATTAAAATAAACTCGTCTGATGATTGTTGTCTGATGTTTTTGAGGCCACTGATGTTGATTGTTTGATGCTTGATTTATGGTTGTGTCCTTGGTTTATTGATTGATTGATTGCTGCAGCTTCTGATGCTTAGAACTTAGACCTTGCTAAGATATCTAAGGTTTAAATTGATAGTAGTTTGACGTCTCTTATGATGATTTAAAACTGATGATGTTCACTTGATGTGGAATGTTTAACACTCTGTATGTGGTATTGTGCCTTCTTGATCCTTACGGTGAGACCCGCTTGTGGGAGGCCGTTTGGACCGAGTTACTGTCACACGCAGTCACTAAACAATCCGGTTCGAAGGACCATTTGATGTACGGGATACGTACAACAGCATTGATCTGATTATTGATGTATGATAGAAACACTTATAATGGTGTTTGACTTTATTGATAACCAAGGTATAAAAGGTACTAGCTAGGAGCACGTATAAACGTAAACTGAATATAATTACAATTAATGCTAACACAGCGATAAAGAAAATAATGAATTATGAATAGAGCTGACGCGTGGAATGTGCGATGCTTGTATCGTACAAATACAATGCCATTAAGTGTTAAAGGGGGAACGTAACTAGGATTCATTCTACTCGCCCCAAAAAGCATACATTCACTTTTTTTAGCATTATAAACCAAGCCATGACCTTTCGCATAGGACTCGCATACACTCAGCATCTTCCTGAGACCGCTGATCGAGGGGCTCAGCAGCACCATATCGTCGGCGTAGCTAATGTTGTTAATACTGATCTCGTCTACGTAGCACCCTGCCGGCATGCTGCTGAGCACCTCGATCAAACCGTCCATGTACAAGTTAAAAAGCTTTGGCGACGTTAACCCCCCCTGCCGCACGCCGCACTCCAACCTATACATTTCAGAATGCGTGCCGCCCCACTTGACAGCGTTTGTTTGATTATTGTACCAATACTTAAAAACATTTATTAAGTCACTTGGCACATCTTTAGATGCCAGTTTGTCCCAGGGAATACCATAAGACACCATATCAAAGGCCTTTGAGAGATCCAAGAAGCAAGCGTACTGTGTAGTGCTTGACAGCGTGCTTCAGACTTAAGATAGCCGCCTCTATCGACACCCCCTGCCTGAACCCAAATTGAGCGTCATGCAAAGTTAGGTATGTACCAAGCCGGATATCCAGCACACCGTCAAGCACCTTGGCAATTATTGTAGCCAATGATATGGGCCTATAGTTTCCTTTATCAGAGACGTCACCTGTTTTGTTTTTAACAATTGGAACAACAATCGTTTTAACCATGTCAATGGGCAGATAAGAGTGTACAATACAGAGTGAGAACAACATGGACAAAACCCTAGGCAGATGTATTCCGGCACTTTGCAAGTGCTCGACACTGAGCCCGTCGTAGCCTGGGGACTTTCCTTTTGTCATGTTACGGATTACATTGACCACCTCCTTACAAGTTATTAATGTGGGCTCCATACGGGCACAGTCGCGCGCACCTGCTGTATTCTACCCAGAGGCGCTCCAACCCTAAAATGATCTTTAAATATCTGGACTATCTGTTTTGGATCATTACAACCATTTACACTGATAAGTAGACCAGTCCTAAGTTGTTAGTATTTTTCCAGAACGCTTTGAAGTCATTTCTTGAACGTTGTAATGCCAAAATGTCCATCTTAACTTGGCTATGCCATGTAACTTTATATACATAGATATGTTCAAAAGAAGAAAAAGGAACTTGAGGAAGGTTCAACAAGTCTTCCAAATGTAGGCTGCGTATCGACAAAAAAAGTTTTTACCGACAAAGAAGAAGAAACAAGAAATACTCCAAATAAGCTTGAAATTGAAGAACAAGTAGAATGACTAAAAGCTGGTTTGAAACTTTGGGTCCATGGGGTCTCGGCGCTTACAAGCTTATTTCTGAGTTACAAAAGCGCTTAGTTGATGCAACTTGTGACCAAAGGGCTGGCAGTTTTCTCTCTCAAAGAATCAGCATCGCTGTTCAGCGAGGCAACGCTGCCAGCCTTTTGGGCACTATGCCACGGGGGCCTTATTTAGTTTAAGCTTAGATTTAATGTCATTGTAAATTGCTTTTATTATGTAAATAAAGTATAAAAAGCTAGAGAAGTTTAGAAACCCGTTTTGCAAAGTGATAAAGAGACAAACAAGCCAAGAGCTTCAGTGGTTCAGAAAATGCAAAAAAAGAAATTAAACACAAAAGAAGAAGAAAAGATGCTAAAATGTTTTTTTTTTTTGTTATCGTGATAATAATGTAAAACTTAAAAGGCTGACTCTAAATAAACATATTGATTACTTAAGTAATTTTGGTTTTATTTACCATGTTACAGTCATCCCCGAACACTGTTACAACCAACCCTGGGGGTAGGGATAGTTGCAACAAATTCCACTTTTAATATTTGGTCGTTTTTCTCAAAATCTGTAATATAAATTGCTTATAAAATGGTGTTAATAGTTAGCTGAAGGACCAATCTATCATGTGTAATGATCAAAATTTTGATATTCCGAAAGGTTTGTGATATATTACGAGAAATATAAAAATTGTTACGTTCATCCCTGGTCTCCCCTAGCCTATGTTATTCCTCAATATTCAAACTATCTTCTTACCAAATTTCATTTACATTTAGTAGTAGATAGTTTTTACCGTAAAGAGGTAACAAACAGACAGACAAAGGGACAGAGAGACAGAGTTACTTTCGTATTTATAATATTAATTAGGATTAGGATTAGGAAGTTAGGATTAGGATATTGAGTGCTCTACGTTTTTAAATTAAAATCTCGTTTTTAAAACCAAGTGAAAACATGTCCTTTTCGTGTACCCTTCATACATATATCAAGTTGGCCTAAAACTGTTTGAAGTGAATGTTCAGAGGGTCGAGCGCGACTTTTCGAATCCTGCGTCACGTAAAATCGAATAGTAAACGTTGTCGAGTTTGTATGACGTTTGGAACAGCGCCCGCCCGTGAGCGTATTTGGAACTAAAATTTAGTATGAGGTTTCTCGATCTCGATACGATAACCGTAACGTTACGCAGGATTCGTAAAGTCGTGCTCGGCCCGGTGTTGGTAGTTTTGATTGTGGCCTCTTAGTAGCGTTTGCATTGTTTATTTTATTTTCTGTTCGCGGAGGGAGGGCGGGAAAATTAATTGCATTATGTGTTAGTTTGCAAGTGTTTAATTAACTCGCAAACGTCAACCATTAACGTTAAATAACTGCCGCTTGTAATAATTGTTAATCGCACGTGCTAATAATAAGATTAATTAACTGCTTTAATTAGTCATGAGTCGCAGACGTGATTAATGGCGACTCTTGAAATGTGCGCGAAATTCGCGTGATTAATAGAATCCGGGGATTGTCGGAATACGGAAAGAATCTAAATTCTTACTTTGTAAGATAATAGTCGTGCTGTTTATTAGAAGATCAAACGAACTTACCTAGTGAAGTTCGATCGATATTGTATGAGTCGGTTCATTCGACCAACCTGGTTAAAAATTATATCTGAAAAATGAACCGACGAAATATAATGATGTATCCGATTATAACTATCCGGGTTTTGGGTAGAAACCGAAATATAACGTAAAAATATAACGTTACAAAAAATACCGGTAAATATAACGCTACTATAACATACCGGTATATTTTTGTTATAAGAGGTGAGGTTTACTTTGTGCTCGTACAGCTTCTTAATGTGTCCGATTACGAGTATGTCCAGACTTTGGGGCAGGGGCCGAAATACCGGTAATAATATAACGGTACCATCACATACCGGTATAATTTAAGAGTTTGCTTTAAGAGGTGGTGGTGGTAAAAAAAATTACCGGTACCGATAACGTTAAGTCTTGTCTGTCACTTTCTTACATAGAGTGTTGAAGAGAAAGTCCCACTGCTGAGCAAAGGCCTTTAATAATAATAAAAATATGACTTTATTCCTAATCAGTTTATTTTATCTCTCGACTCACCTTTAAAATGAAAAAAAAAGTATAATTTTTTTTTATTAAAATTACTAATTTTTAAAATTTGCCTTGCGTTTGACCACAATCACGCCTGATGGTAAGCGAAGATGTGGTCTACGATGGGGCACGCTTGCCTAGCAAATGCCCATTCACCCCAGACTTGAAAACGGCCAGATTATAGTGTTCAAGGAACACAGACGCAGGCAGGGAATTCCACTCCTTAGCCGTACGGATGGTGGAGCAAGAGCGAAAAGTGAAGCATAAAACTATATAAATCCTTTGTATACAAAGGGCGGAGCACATTGCTCGCAGAACTGATGGCCCGGGAGACGAGCTGTCGGTAGGCCTCCAACAAGATGGAGCGACGACCTAGTAAAGATGGCGGGACCGCGGTGGATGCGGAAAGCACAAGACCGGTCTGAGTGGAGAGCCGCGGGGAGGCCGCCGGCCAACAGTCGACGTCTTTCGGCTGACATGATGATGATGATACAAAGTGTTGCCAACTCAAGATTTTGCAAAATTGCCGCCAGTTTGCAAGGTCAACTCTCAGTAGCCAGACTCTAGTAATTGAGATGTTTTCTGAAGTCAAAAAATACACTAGACTGCAATCTCTCACTATCGAGACGCATAGCATATATCGTATCAGATGAGATTAGTCGAGATCGGACATGATAGGTTGCGATCGGCCGAGAGATTTATAGAGTTGGCTTGTAGTGAGTTATTGTGTAACAGTGGTAGGCAATATGGCTTACCCGCGTTTTAACTGTTGTAGTGGAAATTGTGGGAATATTACACAGTCAGTATTTGTCGCAATAAAGTGAATTTGTCGTTTTGTTATGATGATCGTCGACGATATTTAATGGGGTCTATTATTTTCTCCCGTACAGTCGAAAGTCATAATGTAATGCTTGTCATAATCTATTACTGTTCTAACTCTTTTTTTGTCGGAAACTGTTAATTGTCCGGTCAACTAGGGTCTCTTCCTTGGACGGCCACAGCTATTACTATTAATATTAATTTAATCATGTTCATTACATATATGGTGTTAGATCAGCAGGCGGTAGGTACATGAC
Source organism: Clepsis dumicolana (assembly GCA_963691665.1). Lineage (NCBI taxonomy): Eukaryota > Metazoa > Arthropoda > Insecta > Lepidoptera > Tortricidae > Clepsis > Clepsis dumicolana. The sequence goes on along the minus strand of OY829532.1, from coordinate 1,279,037 downwards.
ACCCTGTTAGGGTATAAACTGTCAAGAATGCTTATGTCTATGTTAATGCTAATAGGTATTGTACACATTCATTAATTATACGGATTATGCATAGTTATTGAATAAGGTCATTTAAACATAACAAGGTTTGATTTAGGTAGTAATAATTGGTTTTTATTTTGCCTTTGTGACCTTAATTCCTTCCTGAACGTAAACAGACCAGCATGTTTCCTAACAAACAGTGCCGCTTCCATTATATACATTGACGGTAGTGTTAGAATTTTCAGTTTGGCAAAATGTGGATGACAGCTGTTTGGTATTGCTACGTTAATATGCCGCACTGAGCACGGACTCTGCGGCGAGTATATGGCGAGACTCACCGACATGCGATTGTGGTGCACCTGCACAGTCGGTCCACCACCTCATCCATAACTGTCCCAAAAAGGAAATACACTGGAGGCACCCTGAATTTGTACTCTCCTGATGCGAACGCAGCCCAATGGGTGAAGAACTTAGATATTCGTTTGTAGTATAATATAGTTAATAAGCGACTCTGTACATTGCCATACGATTAAATAAATAAATATAAATATAGTGAAACAAACGGATCACTCTCGTATGTCAGTCGAGTGCACACACGACTCGACACACGAGTCGACGTCGACTCGTGTCGACTGACATACGTGTGTGATCCGTTTATTTCACCATGATTGAGTCTCATGGTAGTTTTATGTTAAATATGGATATCTCTTGTGCTATCAGTTATTCTATTGCTTGGTACACAATTTTTGACTTCGTAAATTTGTTTGGACTAGTTAGGAGGTGAACATTATCAAAAGCCCCCCCCCCGCAGCCCTTGAGCCGGGGGAGGGGGGGGGAACTTGTAGCAAATTTAATCAGCTTTAATTTTGTATGGAATAGTCATGTCGCTAGGACGCATAGTTTACTTGGACCTTCGAAGACCACCCTCCCACCCAGCTCAAGGGCTGCGGGCGGGGACTTTGATATGTCCACCTCCTAACTATAGTCCAAACAAAGCTACGAAGTCAAAAATTGTGTTCCAAGCATTTTCCTTTATACATTTTTTTAGCATTCATTGCCTGGCCTATCTGTAGCTCTATTTATTAAGCTAGTTCAGCACCTTAATTATATCAACTCTACAAGCTTAGATATTATCCTAACTAATATTATAAATGCGAAAGTAACTCTGTCTCTCTGTCTGTCTGTTTGTTACCTTTTCACGGGAAAACCGCTGCACCAATCTAGATGAGATTTGGTAAGAAGATAGTTCGAATATTGAGGAATAACATAGGCTACTTTTTATTTGGGAAAATTATATAGTTCCTGCGGGATAGCGATAACCACACATACACCAGACATCCAGACATTCCATCTTAGCTCTCTAGGTTGGCAACGCATCTGCAAACCCTCCGGGGTTGTGGGTGTCTATGGGCAGTGGTGATCACTTACGATCAAGTGACCCACTTGTTCGTTTGCCTTCCTCGTCGTATAAAAAAAAACCGAAATCTGTCACGGGCAACAGCTAGTAATGTATGAAGCAGTGAACAGAGTGGGTTCATTCGTCTCGGACACAATCAACCACAGAGAGTGTTGCCGTCGTCGACACAGGCAGTCAAACACGCCAGCATCGCAAGGCAAGGGTTCTGTACAATAGAATAGAATACTTTATTTGTCGACCGGATGGCCTAGTGGTTAGAGAAACTGACTACAAAGCTTGAGGCCCCGGGTTCGATCCCCGGTTGGGGCAGATATCTGTATGATGAATACAAATTAATGTATTATTATTTGTATGTCTACTCTTATTAGGGTACCGTACCTCAAAAGGAAAAAACGGAACCCTTAGGATCACTTTGCTGTCCGTCTGTCTGTTTGTCTGTCTGTCAAGACCCTTTTTCTCTGGAACGCGTGGAGGTAGCATGCTGAAATTAATATGGAATACTCAAGCCTGCGGTCCCTTGAAGCTGTGAAAAAATCAAACTTCTAAGTCAACGCAATCAAAAGATACAGTCATTAAAAAGGCTATTTCCATACAAATTGCCGAAATCTGAAAACCTAAAGGGTACTTCCAGTTGTCCTAGAAACTTGAAATTTGGTATGAAGGTAGCTCTTATAGCACAACCACTCAGAAAATTCCAGGTAGAATGTAGATTCACATATTTAGCCAACAGTGGCATGCGAAAATTATGTATAATAAATTATGCGTTGAAAATTAATACACAAATTTAAGCTTAAATGCCTAATGTACAAATTCTTCTCTGAACTCTAAAAATTCAGTAATAGTATAAAAAACATTTTTCAATAAGCCATGATCTTAATTTAGTCATAGATAATTGGTTTGATATTTTCCGTATTTCATTTGGAATTTTGATACACAAAAATATTAATAAATATGGCAGTTTTTCCTGTACAGTGATGTCCCACATGTAGGCATCAGTATCATCATTGAATTGCCTCGCAGGAGTGTGCAGTGCAGGTTTCCTCACGATGTTTTTCTTCACCAAAAAAAAAAAAAGCTCACGATAAATTACAAACGTAATGAACCTTATGATTAAAGATTGACTTCCTAAGGACCCCTAATGGCCCTCCGTCGCAGAGCGTTCCAGTGACACGTGTAATAAGATTGATGGCCGAAGATGACGTACGAGAAACGGCCCTTTCCGCCCTTGGTAAATAATATGACGTTAATGTTATAAAATGTTGTCCCAGCCATTATTTTTATTAATGTTGGTTGGGTTTGATTAATGTTTCTTATATGAATGGATAAAGATAGGTAATACTGTTGTGTTCTGGAATGATAATCCTGACTAATATTATAAATGCGAAAGTAACTCTGTCTCTCTGTCTGTTATCTCTTCACGGAAAAACCGCTGCGCCAATGTGCTGTGGTAAGAAGATAGTTTGAATATTGAAGAATAACATAGGCCATTTTTTATTCGGGAAAATAGTATAGTTCCCGCGCCAAAAGTGTGTTGGAATAAAATCTAGAAAAAGAAATGTTTTTGTGGTATTTCCCCTTTGTCAGTTTTCGGTGAAAATTAAAATAAGATAGTGATACGACTTTTTTAACGAATGAAAAACGTAAAAATAAAAAATGGAGAAAAATACCAAAAGATACTCCATTGTGGTACCTAATAAATAATATTTTTAGCCCCCCACGAAAAAGAGGGGTGTTATAATAAGTTTGACCTGTGTATCTGTGTATCTGTGTATCTGTGTGTCTGTGTATTTGTGTATCTGTCTGTGGCATCGTAGCTCTCAAACGGGTGGACCGATTTCGATGCGGTTTTTTTTAAATCGAAAGCTAGTTTAATCGAGATGGTTCTTAGCTAAGGTTCATTAAAATCGGTTCACCCGTTTTTGAAATACTGAACTTCGAAATGACGATGTCGGAGGTTTTTCAACTTTTGTTCATTTATTTATTCAAGTTATATATATTTTATAAGTAGTTTCATAATATTAAAATAAGTATTAAGTTTGTATAAAAATAATTATAAAATATGAAAATAAAAAAAGGAATGTATTTATTTATGGCATAAGTACCGCGAGGTCTGTTTGGCATGTTTATCGAGTTTATGCCAAAAGACCTTGCAATACTAATGCCATCTAGCAATTTTTCGTGTCCTAACCTACAACCCTCATTGTTTAAGTTAGCTCAGCCAAAACAGAGCGCCAACTAGCGGCAAGTGACCAAACTATTACGAGTAAGCGCTCGCTCACTTCGTACAGCGCCATCTAGCGTTAGCGGTTGAACTACTAAAAGCAAGCTGCTGTCACTAAAGTTACACCGCCATCTATCGAAATGAACTGAAACCAGGGAGTTGCAGTTAACACCGAAATTATGTTTACATCGTTGAATCATAGATGGCGCTAAACTCAATGCGTTTGTGTATAGTATAGGCTCAGAAACGCTTGTTAAGTTGAACATACACTTTATTAGGACCTTACACTATGGCGTATATTTAACCCCCCCACGAAAAAGAGGGGTGTTATAAGTTTGACCTGTGTATCTGTGTAATCTGTATGTGGCATCGTAGCTACCACACGGATGAACCGATTTCGATGCGGTTTTTAGGGTTCCGTACCTCAAAAGGAAAAACCGGAACCCTTATAGGATCACTTTGTTGTCCGTCTGTCTGTCTGTCTGTCTGTCAAGACCCTTTTTCTCTGGAACGCGTAGAGGTAGGATGCTGAAATTAATATCGAATACTCAAACCTGCGGTCCCTTGAATTTGTGAAAATATCAAGCATCTAAGTCAACGCAATCAAAAGATACAGTCATTAAAAAAGTCGTTTCCATACAAATCGCCGTTTTTTGAAAACCTAAAGGGTACTTCCAGTTGTCCTAAAAACTTGAAATTTGGTATGAAGGTAGCTCTTATAGCACAACCACTCAGAAAAGTCTCAAAATCTTAAATTTTTATGTCTGTCTCTAGATTTCGAGGACCAATATAAGTTGACCCCACACTGCGTATATTTTGCTTGGGAGCAGGGCTCTGCTTACACTGGACTTCTTAAAACACTGGGGAAAAGCGTTAAAATCTTTCTACGGAACCCTCGTGCGCGAGTCCGACTTGCACTTGGCCGGATTTTTTTTATCGAAAGCTAGTTTAACCGAGATGGTTCTTAGCTAAGTTTTATTAAAATCGGTTTACCCGTTTTTTAAATACTGTACTTTGAAATGAATTATTTATTCTTGGACTTACCTGCGGGTGAATTGAGGCGTCTCTTCACGTAAGCTATGAGTCTTTCGCTCACGCTTAGTTTTTTCGATGTCACCGTCTTTTCTTCAGCAATCTAGAAAGAAAGAAAGTTTTTACTGAATTACTAGAGTAGTTCATTTTACTAGAGTAGTATATCTACACGCACAACGCAAGTCCGCTATTATACATTCAAAAACCGTAGGTAATCACCACCGACAGTCAATTCGTGTTCGAAAACCAATACAATTTATAAATAGGCCTCGAATAAAAAAAACGATACTGATGTAAAACTACTGCCTTCTAAAAAACCTTAGAAATAAAACATAAAATAATCCTCTAAAGCCATGAGTCTTATGGCCTAGCAGAAATATGAAGTCGGTGCTTCGTTCAAAGAATATTCCGCTCGCACCGCACCGACTTCATATTTCTGCTAGGCCAGGTCTTCTTGGTCTACTACACGAATCAACACATGTCACATGTGTAATCGCCGACCAGGCCAAGAAATACGTCTCGATCGCTTTCGCGTTTAACAATTCTCATACTATTTGACACTTTAACGCAAACGCGATCGAGACGTATTTTGTGCTTTTTGATTACACTAAGGGCACCCGACTATCAACACCACATACGGTGACGAGTTTCGGCACTCTCTGGATTCATTATCAAACCAAGCACACAGCTCTACTAGTTTAGCCTCTATGAATTTATATAATAAGACGTCCCCACAAGATGGCTGGAGTAAATTGCCTGTTAATAATAAACGTGTGACTTACGACTCCCCTGGGGCGTTATGGAGTTAAGGGGGTTCATACATACGTACACACATACGTACGCATGTGTAATCAATTTACGTAATTAATGAATTATGAACGACACTGCTCAGTCGTCACTAACCAGCCTTTTTTAGGTCCCACTGCTGGGCACAGACCTCCAATCAGAACGAGAGGGCTTGGGAGCTTCACACACCATTGAATTGCTTCGCAGGCGTGTGCAGGTTTCCTCGCGTTTTCCATCACCGTAAAGCTCAGATGTGCGAGCCAGGGTTTGAACCCACCCTCCGCTTGAGAGGCCATAGTTCAAACCACGAGGCTAGTAATTCATACAGGCTTCATACTAAATAGGTGACCGTTTTGAAGTTTTAAAAAAAGTTGCTGCTTTGTCCAACTGCAACTAAGTAGTCATTAGTTACTAAAGTCACTTATATATTTCATTTACTTACACTGTTTGTACGTATGTAAATATTATAAATTGTCTGATTCAAAATTTGACTCGCTTCCAGAGTGGTTGGTGGGCTTGAAATTTCGTATGGATACGTAAGTTGAATGACAAGTTGACAGACTTGAGGTGTGGCGAGGATGATTAGTAATAAATGAGACGAGTGTATTCGAAGAGTGTCCGTTTAATACTGGTTCTGCAATTACTATCTTATTCTAATTATATCTACTTAATACTTACTTACATTCTATACTAACTACCATACCACATTACAGGGGTAGATGACAATAAAAAAGTATGAATTTTGTTTTTTTTACCTTACGCTTAACATTAAGCTCTAGGTACAAAAAGCTTAGTTCTATTTTTATGTACTATGTCTCGCTTGTTATTCTTTAGTATGACGACATTTAGTTCGCTATCTTCTAAAACTAAGTAGGGTCCGTCATATAAATGGTTCAACTTAGTACCGGTCTCATTACGCACTAACACTTGCTCACCGTTTTTATACGTCACTGGGTTCACTTTTTTATCGTATGCACTTATTCTGTCCTGTTTCACTTTTATGAGGTTTTCGCGCGCATCTTTAATTCTAAATTATATGTTGTACAGTGGTTCTACTACAGTACTTGTTCTAGTTGGTAATTCACATGGTTTACCGAACACTAGTTCGGGGGCATATTTGGTTGCTGTATTTACGGTATTGTTGAAAGAAGAACACCAAAACGGCAGCCAATGGCTCCATGTTTCAGGATGCTTGTCACATTGTATGCTCAAGAATGCGCCTAAATTTTTGTGTGAATTTTCGAGTGCTCCTATTGTTTGATGTCGGTATGCTGTGGAATTTAATTTTTCTATTCCTAACAATTTGCAAACTTCGGACATCGTTGATGAAATAAATTATGTTCCTTTGTCGGTCATTTTGGAACTGCAAATCTTAAAATAAAGTTATTAACGAATGTGGTAGCTACTGTTTTTGCTCCTTTATTTCTCAATGGGTATGCCTCAACGAACTTACCTAAGGGCTATATCTACTTTATTTACATAATAAAAGCAATTTACAATGACATTAAATCTAAGCTTAAACTAAATAAACTACAACTTAAAACTAAATTAAATCTAAATAAGGCCCCCGTGGCATGGTGCCCAAAAGGCTGGCAGCGTTGCCTCGCTGAATAGCGATGCTGATTCTTTGAGAGAGAAAACTGCCAGCCCTTTGGTCACGAGTTGCATCGACCAAGCGCTTTTGTACCTAAGGTAGGTCCTTATCTAAGAGCCCTACTATATCTAAAAACATCTTATCTAAAGCATGAGCTGCAGTGGTTGTCACCACCATCGGCTCTACTGTTCGCATTTGAGTACAAATTCTCGGACGTCCTTTTCTGTTTCTAAAATGCGGTTTTTTTTCTCTCTTAATCTTTTAATGACAGAGTGAGGTTTCTTTGTGTAATTTGTCTGTGGTTACGTATTGTAAGAGCAAATGTAACTTGTTTTTAGAAAAAATGACTTTGTGCCAAGTTTCTTGCGGCGCATTCTTCTTGGCCATCATGGTCTTTCCGAAAGCGCTGGTAGACTCAAAAAAATGACGTGTAAAAGAGCATTCAACTGCCTATTTGCTGAATAAAATCTTGATTTTGATTTTGATTTTATTCCTGGCCAGTAAAATCGTCTTTTGATATTATGTGTCATCCTACGCACTCCAGCGTGTCCGCTGGTTGGTAAAAGGTGAAAATCATTAAGGATGTGTTTAATGTCACTTTCTTTATCTATTCTCGTTACCCCCCTTAACACTAAAATTTTAGATCCTTGATATTTTTTGTTATTTCTTATTTCATTAATTAAATCTTTGACGAATAATTCGTTATCATTCTTTTTTATAATACACAATTCGTCGACGTTATTTTTTTTACTAAATGCACTCAATTTTTTCGCAAATACGGCTCGCGTAAGTTGTGCTTTAAGATCGAGATTAATATATAATATTCTTTTATTCTTAATATACGCAAAACATTCCCATTCTGCATATACTAACCCTTCCTTTCTTAATTGATTGAGTTTACTTCCTCCCTGTAATACCATTTCTACTGAGTCATTCGGTATCCTTAATATTTCCACGACTCGCGGTTGATCAAGCCGGTCGTCACTGGCACTATTAGGGATACTTTCATCTTTTTTATCCATCTCGTCTTGTCTTCTCTTTTGTGCTCTCGTCATCAATGTCATCGTTCTTTCATTCATGTCTTTCAATTCCTCTGAAGTTACTGTAATTCTAGAAAGCGCGTCAGCTATTACATTTTGCGTACCTTTCACGTAAACGATATTATAATTATACTCTTCAAGTGTTAGCCGAAACTTCAATAACCTACTACTTGGGTCTTTTAATCCGAACAAATATATAAGTGGCGTGTGATCAGTCATTATTGTAATTTTTTTTCCAAATAAATATGGTCGCAAATATTTAACTCCCCAAACGATGGCAACCAACTCTTTTTGTATTGTGGGATAATTTTTCTCGGCGGTGTACAAAGGTCGACTGGCATAAGCCACGGGTCTTAAGTCCTTATTACACAAAACGGCGCCAACGGCAGTCCCGGAGGCGTCGGTTTGCAAAATAAATTCGTTGTCATCGGAAACATCAGGATACTGCAAGATTGGTGGTGTCATTAATTTATTTTTTAGTAAGTTAAATGACTGTTCACATTCCATTGACCATTCAAAAGGTTCATTTTTCCGACACAGTTTATTTAATGGTACTGTTATATTAGCAAAATTTTTGATACATTTTCGGTAATAATTGCAAAATGCTACAAAACGCCTGACAGCATCTGCATCAGTAGGCCTGGGATAATTTTGAATGGTTGTTATTTTGCTGGGATCTGGTAAAATTCCATCCTTTGTGACTAAGTGTCCTAGATATAAAATCTCTTTCTTTAAGAAATGTAATTTTTTGGTATTAAGTTTCAAGTTCACTTTTTGAAGTCTTTCAAAAACGTTGAGTAAATTCTTATTATGGGTGTCTAAATTTCGTCCAAATATTACTAAATAGATAAAACATTTTTCGTAGGTAAGGCCTGACATTGATACCGTCATTACGCGAGAAAAGCACTCTGCGAAATTTTCAATCCCATTGGTAAACGTTTTAAGCGATATTGCCTAGTATTGGTAGTAAAAGATGTTATGTTACGACTTTCTGGGGTCAGGGTAACCTGATAATATGACTGACTAAGATGCAAATGAAAAAAATATGTAGCACCAGATAATGAGTCTAAAATTTCGTTGATATTTGGCAAAGGGAATTTATCATCTTGTATCCTGTCGTTAACTTTCCGATAATCTATAACTAATCTCTATGATTTATTTCCAGACGAATCAGATTTTTTGGGTACGGCAAGTATAGGACTTGACCATTCGCTTTGTGACTCTTCTATATTGTCTTTTAACATGCTCTTCACTTGTTTTTCCACTTCTAACTTATGACTATTTAGTATTCGATATGGTTTAGTATATACTGGTTTAGCATCGGGTTTTAAATTAATAGACTGCTCGTATATATCGTAGTTGTCGTGAGCTTATCGCCGGGTAGCTGGAATATGTCAGCATATTTTGTGCATGCTGACTCTATCGTCCGTCGTTCGTGGGAGTGCAAGTGATCTAATTGCAACTGCGCTAACAGGGTTTCCGCGCGACTAGAAGTCGACTCATGTTTATCAAATGAACAAATTGAATAATTTTCTAACGGCTCTAAATCAGGCTTAAAAATTGGAATATTTACGTCACTTTCACTGGTATTAAGGATACGTAGAGGTACCACGCTATGTCTTGGTGTAACAATTAAACTACCCAAAAATATATTTTCTTGAAGTTCTTTTGGAAGTATGACGTAATCCTGGGTTAAATTTTCTAACTGTATATAATGTATTGATTCACTTCGCGCGGGTATTTTTAAATATTTTTCGCATATTTGTGGCGTTTTTGTAATTTTCAAGTTATATTCGTTTGTGTTGTCTTTTAATATTAGTAGTTCTAAATCCAAAGTTACTATACTAAATTTTTTCAAAAAATCTTGCCTCAGAATTCCGTCAGACTTGCATGGAAGTTTTTCAAAAATATAAAATTTATGTCTGAAATTAATTCCATAATGCGCTTTTACAGTAATGTAAACATAACCATTTGAGAATACTTTCCCACCGTTTCCGTGTATAGTAGCCATGAGCAGTTGTTATTGTTATTCACATAAAGAAAAATGTAATTAGCTTTATTTAAGTCGGCTGTTAAAATGCATTCTTTAGGCCCGAAAATACCGATTTTGATTTGCGTTGTTGTTGTCCTCTGAGGTAGGCTGTGCGGTGTCTTCCTCTTGCTCTGTGTAATGAATGTGGCTAAAATGTCCCCTACCACGCGTAACTCGCCCTCGACTCGATGGCGTGTAGGTACCCCGTGGTTGCCAAACGCGATAATTATTGGTTTGGTATGCCCTGTCGCTGTTGTTGTACTGCGATCGCGGTCTGTAGAAATTCTGATGTCCTCGGGAACCCCTATTGTACGTCACACGCCCTCAAGTAGGAGGTCTATAATATGACTCTCATGTGTAAAATCGAACCGGAAGTCGATGGTTGGGGCTGTGATACTTCTTCATCCTCCGCCGCACGGACCGCGTCCTTGAGCTCGGTGTAATTTCGCGCTGATATAATAATGCTTAACCGTCTGTTTCGTAACCCATCTGCGAATTTCTTTATTGCAATTTGCTCGTTCAATGGCCTTAGAATTTCGTAGGCTTTTTCATTTGAGTTTGCCTGCGAAATTGTAAGGTCAACAAATAAAGACTCTATTTCAGAACCATATTTTGCGATAGACATGTTGTTCTGAGAAATGTTATTTAGTTGCGTAAGCAAAGCATTGGGCGACTTTTTAGTTAGTGAAAATATTTTCACGTCCTTGATCAGGTTGTCGCAGGTAGCATATTGTTGTTTTAATTTAAGCTTTGCTGCTTTAGTTAACCTGGTTTTAAGTACAAAGTTAGCTAGCAACGTTTTACATGTCGCCTCCTTTAGGCAATCATTATACAATTGTACACTATCAATAATTTTTTCTACGGTCTCTTCTTTACCGTCCATAACAGGAACCAAACCTGCCGCCGTTTTTAAATCAAACCCAAAATCCATGTTTGCGTCTGATTGAGACACTGTACCTAACTAACAATAATTTTTAATTTTTTTATAAGACTCCTCTATCCCGTTGGTTATGGTATCTAAAATTATTTCAAAGTACTGCTCCTTATCTCTAGTAGACAAAGAACTCTTTACTAAGGTTTTAAAATAATTATAAAGCTCATCAGCTCGGGATGATTTTTCTTTCAATTTATTTGCATATTTTTGCCTTCTATGTGGCCCTAATTTTCTTAAGGTCACTCTTATAGATTCTAATTCGTCATAAATTTCATTAATTTCCTGTTCCATCTGTGGAGCTTATCGGCTCCATTCTTATTACTAGACGAACTTAACTAACATGATAAGACAGTAACGGGCCTCGTTAAAATTAATGAGTAAAGAAAAGAATGCAATGGACACTTCCCGCGGGTTCCTCCTTTGGGTTTCACTCAGACTGGCGGTGGCTCCTGGTCCTTTTCATCGGCGCGGCCTCGCAGCAACAAACGCTACCTGATGCGCCTAAATGCGTTGGCGCGCAGCTCCTCCTGCACCATGAGGCGGAGGCACTTGCTGTACTGCTTGATGTCGACGACCATCCCAGCCGCTAGGCACACTGCTAGCAGGGTTGCAACTAGGATCGTAGTCGTGTATGTGTGGTTTGAGACGTCAGCACCGGCCTCGTTCGGTCCTCCCCCGTGCTGGTTAATGACCACTTCTTTGTTGTCGCACACGCACTTAGAGCATTGCTTGTTCAAAACGTTTTCGCACGTTAGCACGTTGTGACAGTCTAACGTAGTCTGCGCCATTCTTAGAATGAAACAATAAACGCGCGATCAGCAGAACTATCCTGGCAAGGTCGCCATGAGGTGTAGCGAGGATGATTAGTAATAAATGAGACGAGTGTATTCGAAGAGTGTCCGCTTAATGCTGGTTCTGCAATCACTGTATTATTCTAATTATATCTACTTAATACTTACTTACATTCTATACTAACTACCATGCCACAGACTGACAGGCTAGTCATCCTATAAGAGTTCTGTTTTTCCTTTTGAGGTACGGAACCCTAAAAACGCATTACATGAATGTGACAGCTTGATCAGCTATGATTTATTACGTATATATCCAAATTCGTATTTGAGAGAAAGAGGGCAAAATACTGCATCTGTACATATTATGTTACATATTTATGCTACTTAAGTACTTCGAATGATAAATTGTTTTTTAAACATTAGGAGCTTCTACGGGCAACATTGCTGTCTGACTCTTATTATGAAAGCTAGACAAAGACTATAGTTGCCGGCATTAACTTACAAACACCATGGACTTTGAGTCTAGTACAAAATTCACGAAAATGTGTCCCAGTACAACACGGCGTTGTTCGATGACAGCCATACGTCATAGCGCTGTCGTTCGACCAAACTAAGGCTGACCGACGCTCGGTTAGTGGTTTTTTGGTTCGGACGTTTTCAAGCGCTAACCCGAAGTCCATGGTGTTGGTAAGTATACGAGTATCAATGGCTGCCGGCCACATATTAGAGCAAAAGTACAGCCCCTTTTAGAGGACATAATGAAGTAAAAGGATCACTCACGTATTATACGAGTGTACAGGACATGGACATTTGAACTATGGCCTCTCAAGCAGAGTGCCGTGGGTTCAAATCTCGGCTCGCACCTCTGTGTTTTTCGGAATTTATGTGCGAAATTACATTTGTAATTTATCATGGGCTTTTCGGTGAAGGAAAACATTACATGTTGTAATTTACAAGCGGAAGTCTCTTTCTAACCAAAGGTGATAGAATGAGACTTCCGCTTGTAAATTGTAACTTGTAGCTTTATCAAACACGATCCTGTACAATTTTATGAAATGAATAAGTACTTTGGCTGTGTAATTCATTGTGCGTATGTGAGCGTGTGCAAATTGTGCGGTGATTCTTGACATACAAGCTATAACTTACCTATCACAGTTTTATTCAGGTACTTACAGGTAAATCAATTTTAGGGATTCTAATATGTAACCGTGGGTACACGCAACCGCTAAAGGCCCTTTCGAATGAGCCCCAATGCCTCCAATTCCCAGCCAATTTGTCCGAATTTCATTAAAAGTTTTTACACAGAGAAGCACTTCTGGGCTGGCCATAATAACGGGTATAATATAGCACATACAATATTTACGTTTAACAATCGCCATTAGAAGCTTTTGTTATTTGAAAATTACCAAAAAAGTCGTGGTAGCCTAGTAGTTTGACCTATGGCCTTTCGGTAAGGTAAATTAAAGGGTATCGCTTCATTTAGTCAAAAAACATTTGCCAAAATGCACGATGTAGACCCATGCTGTAGAACCCTAATAGATTAGGTTAGGTTTGTTTTATAAAAATCCTGAAACATGTATATCCTCCTCCTCCTCAGTCGGTCCCCCAATGTTGAGGATCGTGACCCCGACAAACGCCATCTACGAGTACAGCCTTCCTCCACTCGCTTCGGTCTTCTGCGCGGTGGATTGCTGTGTCAATGCTCATCTCCAGGTTTTCGAAGATTTGACTACGCCCTCTTGGTCGTTTACAGTATACATACGGTATAGTAGTGTGTGTAGTAGTACATGTATATACAGTTTCGGAAAACAAAGCATTTTAGGAAATGAAACATTCGGGAAATGAATCAGTTTGGCAAACGGTTTTTGCCAAACATTAGTAAACCATATTAAAGCCTGCTGTTCCCGTCTGATAGCTCCATCATCATCATCATCATCAGCCTATTTACGTCCCACTGCCGGGCACAGGCCTCCTCTCAGAATAAGAGGGCTTGGGCTATAGTTCCCACGCGGGCCCAGTGCGGATTGGGAACTTCATACACATCATTGAATTGCTTCGCAGGTGTGTGCATGTTTCCTCACGATCTTTTCTCTCACTGCAAAGCTCGTCATGATAAATTACAAATGTAATTCCGCACATAAATTTTGAAAAACTCAGAGGTGCGAGCCGGGGTTTGATCCCACGACACTGCTTGAGAGGCCATAGGTCAAACCACTTGGCTATCACGGCCTTCGTAGCCTTCATAGACAGCTAGTATCATATACCGGTGGCTTCATTTATTTTTCCGACATATCTGAACCCAGGTGTTGGAGCCTTAGAGCAGGAAAGGAATGGAGACGTTAACGCGCGATTTCCCCTCTGCCAAAACTCTAACATTAAGTCTGACTAAAATGATCAGGGTCTGTTGATTGTGTGCGTGTTTTTGGCATTTGTGTGAGTATTGTTATAGTGCGAGTTTGTAGGAACGTAACTAATTTTAACATGAGCGCAGTAGGTCAAGCAGTGCCCTTAGTGTGATCAAAAATAATAATAATATTTTATTTGCAATTAATGGGTTACAATATGATGTCAGACAAAATAGTATTCTTTCACAGCCATCCAGCCATTTCTGGCGTACATATGATTCTTAATCTAGTTTTATACATATATTATTTGTAATTATTATCCAAAAGTATAGCCTCTTTCATTCGCAAAATAATACTCTTAACAAACTATTTACAGTTTTCAGAAAAATCTGTTAAAGAGTAAAAGTATTTATCCTGTAACCAAGCCTTAAGCTGTGCGTGGAAAGCACAAAATACGTCTCGATCGCGTTTGCGTTAAAGTGTCAAGTAGTGCGAGAATGTTAAACGCGAACGCGATCGAGACGTATTTATTGGTCGGCGATTACACTAGGCGCTCTCGAGTGTTCCAATCCTGCGTAACGTAACGTTATCGTATCGTAATCGAGAGACCTCATACTAAATTTTAGTTCCAAATACGCTCGCGGGCGGGCGCTGCTCCAAACGTCATACAAATTTCTCAATAACGTTACACTTACTACTCGATTACGTTACCTTACGCAGTATTCGAAAACTCGTGCTCGACCCTCAGTAGTGTGCTGTACGTGTGTTCCTCGTCCCCCTCAAAAAGTGGCAGAAATATTGTAGTCCATAGATAAGCCAAAGGCGCCTCCCGTCTGTTTGCTTTATGATTGGAGCCGAAGCTTTCTAGCGAAACGACCTCACGGCGAAATGTGTGTTGATTGGAAATCGGGTAACACGTACAGACACGTACCTATACTATCCTGATGGCGATGGGTGATGTGATGATGTACTAGTACGGAATTACGAAACCCTTGGTGCGCGAGTCCTACTCGCACTTGGCCGGTTCTTTTAACCCCCGACGAAAAAGAGGGATGGGTATCTGTGTATCTGTGTGTCTGTGTATCCGTCTGTGGCATCATAGCTCCCAAACGGGTAGACCGATTTCAATGCGCTTTGTTTCAATCGGAAGCTAGTTTAATCAAGATGGTTCTTAGTTAAGTTTCATTAAAATCGGTTTACCCGTTTTTGAAATATTAAACTTTGAAATGACAATGTCGGGGGTTTTTCAACTTTTCTAAGTTGGTTAGGTTATAAATGTAATATCATATGCTAAGATGACCCCCTGTGTTCGTAATTTCCTCGGCTGTCTTACTCTAGGCACATCGGAACACAAGTGCAAGCACTGCTGCTTAGCGCAGGGTTAGTTAAGTAACATCGCATCTGCAATTGACGACATTTCATATTTTTCACACCTAAAAATTATTATAGGTATCGAAAGAGCTTTGCCTCCTGAGCACACCACTATATTTATAAAAATGTTGTATTACTTATTTTTTTAAATACAAGAGAATAAAATAAAATTGCCAATTCTACTAAAACTACGCAAGAATGGGTGTAATACTTTTGCCTTTTTCACGAAAAAAAAAAGTAACAATCACACGTAGGTTTGACAATGTCAGATAAATTTAACATCTTGGTTTTGTTTTTTTGATCGTGACAAGACAAAGGCAAATGATCCATCCTAGCGCCGTTTTGGAGTTACGTCCTTTTGGAATAAGTACCTTTTAATAAATTAATAACAAACCCTAATTAAAATTTAAAACTGTAGGTTTGCTCCTCTTTCAAAGTAGAATACAGACAATTAATCAAATTATAGTCTCAAAAATATGAAATGTTGTCAATTTTCCTAATATCATAACCGTAACCAAACCTTACCAACTTCGACAAGTTGAAAGCCCCGACATTTTCATTTCAAAGTTCAACATCTCATAAACGACTTAATCGATTTTTATGAAACTTAGCTGAGACCACCTCGATTAAACTAGCTTTCGACTTCAAAAAGCCGCGTCCGAATCCGTTCATCCGTTTAGGAGCTACGACGCCACAGACAGATACGCAGATACCTACACAGGTCAAACTTATAACACCCCTCTTCTTTTACCAGGGTTTAAAAAAGGCAATCTAAGCTATTCTCTACAAGTCAACCTAGATGATAAACATTCAGAGAAGACTGTGCCTCTGCATAATTAAAAAATACTTCCGTTTCTACACCACACACTAATTATCTTTTAGGGTTCCGTACCTCAAAAGGAAAAAACGGAACCCTTATAGGATCACTTTGTTGTCCGTCTGTCTGTCTGTCTGTCTGTCAAGAACCTTATTCTCTGGAACGCGTGGAGGTAGCACGCTAAAATTCATATCAAATACTCAAACCTGCAGTAACTTGAAGCTGTGAAAAAATCAATCTTCTAAGTCAACGCAATCAAAAGACACAGTCATAATAAAGGTTGCTTCCATACAAAATGCCGTACTGTGAAAACCTAAAGGATACTTCCAGTTGTCCCAGAAACTTGAAATTTGGTATGAAGATAGCTCTCATAGCACAATCACTCAGAAAATTCTCAAAACCTTAAATTTTTATGTCTGTCTGTATATGTCACAGACCAATATAAAGTGACTGCACACTGCGTACATTTTGCTTAGGAGCAGGGCTCTCCTCACACTGGACTTCTTAAAACACTGGGGAAAAGCGTTACAATCTTTCTACGGAACCCTCGTGCGCGAGTCCGATTCGCACTTGGCCGGTTTTTTTAAACAACGCAGCACAATTTTCTCCCTTACTCACTGCCTGACAGCCTTATGAAGCATTTCCCTGTTCCAAGCGATTTATTTGCAATAGCTCGGAAAAGAGATTTCCTGAAAAATACGTTCAAAGTACCGGTTTCCGGATTTCAGAATGTTTATTAGAAACCAACGTTTTGTGGGTACTTTCATTTTTTTCGGTCATTCGCTGATCTTTTAGTTTGTTAATTTGTAATATTTTTTGATTGGTGATTTTTATTAAATATAATCCAATGATATTATAAGTAAACATACGTCGAATATACTCACAAGACAATCGAAAAATACGTTCCGATCATTTTGACATCTGCGCGCAAGTTTGAACCTTATTTGAGAGAGATTGTGGCTAAAGAGGCTACAATTTGTAGCCTTTTCTGGGCTTCATTTTCGGCGTGCTGATGACATTAAGTACCTCTTTTTATCCCCCCACGACAAAGAGGGGTGTTATAAGTTTGACCTGTGTATCTCTGTGTCTCTGGCATCATAGCTCTCAAACGTATGGACCGATTTCGATGCAGTTTTTTTAGTCGAAAGCTAGTTTAATCGAGGTAGTTCTAAGCGTTTTATTAAAATCGTTTCACCCGTTTTTGAAATATTGAACTTTGGAATGAAAATGTCGGTGGTTTTTCAACTGTACTTTTATATAATTATGTAATATCATTTATGAAAGCATATACCTAAGTTAGCAATGACATTAAATGTAAATTAGTGACTTCAAAAGGGTACTCCTAATTTTGTCTTATGCTAATATCAACCACGTAACTAACTATGGTTATCTAGGTAGGTACATGAAGAGGGAATCTTCACAGAATCTCATTTGCATTCAGATCGTGTAACACATACAGACATACATCATACTGGATTGCGCGGGCGGAGATTTCAAACAGTATTTTATTATATAACCAACTTAGAAAAGTTGAAAAACCCCCGACATTGTCATATCAAAGTTCAATATTTCAAAAACGGGTGAACCGGTTTTAATGTAACTTAGCTAAGAACCATCTCGATTAAACCAAACTAGCTTTCGATTAAAAAAATCGCATCGTAATCGGTCCCTCCGTGTGGAGCTCTGCTATGATACCACAGACAGATACACAAACACACAGATATACAGATACACAAACACACAGATATACAGATACACAAACACACAGATACACAGATACACAAACACACAGATACACAGATACACAAACACACAGATACACAGATACACAAACACACAGATACACAAACACACAGATACACAGACACACAGATACACAGATACACAAACACACAGATACACAGGTCAAACTTATAACACCCCTCTTTTTTGTGGGGAGTTTAAAACGATAGCATTTTATTCCGATTCATTTGTACTTCATAATAAAATAATATTTAAACCCCGACCAATGACTTATAAAACACCGCGGACTTTGGGTCTAGTACAATAATTCACGAGAAACGTGTCCCAGTACAACGCGGCATTTGTCGATGACAGCCATACGTCATAGCGCTGTCGTTCGACCAAACTAAGACTGGCTGACGCTCGGTTAGTGGTCTTTTGGTTCGGACGTTTTCAAGCGCTAACCCGAAGTCCATCACCATGGTGTTGGTACGCAAAACCCCCGACACAAAAAGAGGGGTGTTATAAGGTGTATCTGAGTATCTGTCTGTGGCTTCGTAGCTCCTATACGGCTACGCATTTGGACGCGGCTCTTTTAAATAGAAAGCTAGTTTAATTGACACGGTTCCTAAATAAGTTTTATAAAAATCAGTTCAACCGTTTTTGAGATATTAAGCTTTGAAATGAAGATGTTGAAGTTATGTCAAGTTGGCCCAGATTTTTTGTTTTTACTTTTTAGGTATAAGTTTTTCGTTTGCATTCCGTCTGGAGTTGTGGGTGTCAAAGAGCACCGATGATCACTTACCATCAAGTGTCCCGCTTGCTCGTTGGCCTTAATAGATATTCGTATAAAAAAATTGTGAAAATACTCCAATTATTTCGCTATTATTTTCAACATGCTGATAATAAATTACGGCCTCATTGTATACAGGGGGATGCGGTAAATCAAGCCGATACGATACAGCGCGCCGCACTGCAATTCGATAACTCCGTATGCACAATACACAGGATGGCCATGCGTCAGGTTTTCTCCGGCTTTTGAATTTTTCCGTTTTTTTTTATTTTTATCCAGTTTATTTTACTAATAAGAGGTCACAAATGTTATCGGTAAATTTTAATTTTCGTGTTAAAATGCTGTTTTTTAACCCCCGACGAAAAAGAGGGGTTAACTGTGTGTCTGTGTATCTGCGTTTCTGTGTATCTGTGTATCTGTCTGTGGCATCATATCTCCCAAACGGATTTACCGATTTCAATACGGTTTTTTTAATCGAAACCTAGTTTAATCGAGATGGTTCTTAGCTAAGTTCCAATGAAATCAGTTATCTCGTTTTTGAAATATTGAACTTTGAAATGACATTGTCGGGGGTTTTTCGTTTTTTCTAAATTGGTTTGTGTTATGTATAGGGATAGTAGGTGGATTTAAACCTGTCATCACGCTTTCATATTTGTATCTGTGGTAACTGTCAGTTTGGTAATACACGTGTGTTATGTAAAATACATAACCATATTATGTAGACTATACATAAGTGTCATTACGCTAAGTTTATATAGTTATTAAGTTTTATGAACTCAAGCAATGCAACAACAACGCACCGGGAACGCAGACGCTGAATTGCATATCCGTCAGATAAGCGGACCACCGCTGGAGAGTCGATGCTGCATGTGTTAGTTAGCTAGTTAGAAATACACGTTCGATTAAGGTGGAAGTAATTCCTTTGTATCACTTTTTAAGTGTTAAAATAAATGTAGTGACTAAAGAACTCTATTTTATTTTACAAGTCCTACAAATTAACATAATTCGTGTGTTAGAACGTATCGTCTTGGTTTACTGCTCCTCGGAAGCACCACCCTATGTAGATTGCCACCACTCTGGTAAATAACAGTTTGGTTACTATATGTAACTAGAGAGCGCCCCCGGCTCCGCGCGCGTGAAATATTATACAAACGTAAAGATCTCTATAGCTATGTGTCCTCTGGATAAAAAAGTAATATTTCTAATTAGTTCGTCATATAGATTATCGAAAAAAAATATTAAACTCTATTTTTTGCTTTTTATGACATCAATAAAAATTTACATAGGTAGATAAAACTAAAAAAAATCCGTAGACTGGTATGCATGATAGTGAATAGATTTCTTTATCCCTGAACGGCAACACTGGCATAGATAATAGATCGCTCGCTTTTGGCTCAAAATTCGAACTTCCTGTTTTATTTTGCTTAAAACACAAAATTTACGTTACGCACCCAATATCATATTTTCTCAAGTTTTTCGCTATTCCCAAGATGAAAGAATCGAATTGCTTCAAAAATCCAGAGAAATAATGCGTTGTTTGGGAGAAACGTGTCAAAATGGTGCTGTAGAGCGCCATCTCGCTGTCTCGTTTCTTTTATCCCGTTTTGGTTTTTCCACTTTATATAATAGACATCATTGATCTTACCTGTTCCTTGTTCTGTAACGTCCGAGTCCTCCCATCCTGCTTCTGGCCGGCTACCACTCCGTACATTGTCTTATAGAAACCAATTCAATTTACTTTTTTTATTAATTTCATTCTCACACAGCACTGGCTTAACACTTAAGGCGACGTTTTTGGGGGAGGAGTTTATTAACGCGAGCGAGACAACGCTATAGGTACTAGAGCGACTAAAACGTCACATCGACAATGTTCGGCTCGACTCGGCGCTCTTCGTGACAGGTCGGGATCTTCGAGGAACGCCGCGGCTGATTTTCTTTAGGCGCGGAATAGATGACTTTTGATTGTGGCTGTTATGGTTACTGAAGATTTTTTATTTTTACGTTGTGCTAACTTTAAAAGCGGTGTTGATTTATTTTATTTCTGTTTTATATTACTTCTGCTTTCTCTTACTAAAAACACGTAATTTAACTAACTGAGTTGCGGATGGCCCAGTGGTTAGCGACCCTGACTATGAAGCTTCAGGTCCCGGGTTCGAATCCCGGTCGGGGCAGATGTTTGTATGATAAATACGAATGTTAGTTCTCGGGTCTTGGATGTTTAATATGTACATAAGTATGTATTTATCTATATAAGTATGTTTATCCGTTGTCTGGTACCCATAGTACAGGCTTTGTCTAGTTTGGGACTAGGTCAATTGGTGTCAATTTGTCCCATGATATTTATTTATTTTAGTTGTGACTGTTAATGTGCACTATACTTAAGACGCTTCCCTGAGAGAATGACCTTGAACGCTTCGCGCCTTCCTCACCCCACCTCACTTCTACTAAACAACTTCGTTTTAGTGGCGACATCTATTAATTGCAACTTGACTTACTTAGTGATGCAGATATCATAAAAGTATTCAATAGGAAAAAAAATGAAACATAGAAAAACAAGTTAAGATGTTATATGTAGATACTTATTTTGTTAATATGTTTTGTTCTTGTCGTTTAAATAATTTACAGAATGGTTCTAAAAAGCAGCCATTTCAGCGTCTGGGCCAGGGAAGCGCCTAAATTAATTACAAACTTTAGACTTTGGACTGAGTGTTTCTTACTGTAAATAATCCTATGGACAACTACCAGTATTGTTAGATGGCTGCAGTACTAACTACTTAGTGAAAATGCGCTCAAAACGCATGGTGTAAGCGTACCTGTGTATAAGAGTATCTGTGGAATCGTAGCTCCCAAATGGATGGAAAAATTTAGAATCAAAAGCTAGTTTAATTAAGACGGTTCTTAGCAAAGTTACGTTAAAATCGGTTCAGCCGCTTTTGAGTTATTGAACTTTGAAATGACAATGTCGGGGGTTTTTCAATTTTTGTAAGTTGATTAGGTTAATATTAGTAGCATAGCAGTATATTCTAATTTAATATATTGACAGAGTTGCAAAAGCGCTTGGTCGATGCAACTCGTGACCAAAGGGCTGGCAGTTTTCTCTCTCAAAGAATCAGCATCGCTATTCAGCGAGGCAACGCTGCCAGCCTTTTGGGCACTATGCCACGGGGGCCTTATTTAGATTTAATTTAGTTTTAAGTTTTAGTTTAATTAGTTTTAGCTTGGATTTAATGTCATTGTAATGTTATGTAAATAAGCTGTTATTCTATATTTATTTATTTACTACCAAAACAACAAGGTGTTTCATATAATTACGATCAGCCTTCACTTAAGGTAATTTCGACTGATCTTATAATTTTACAGCTGTAGTGTGTGTCTATGCTTTTAATTGTCTATGATTTCCTTTTCCGTCATACTTGTCAACTAATCATTCATAACAATGTACTATGAATTTTAGTAGAATAAAGCCAAGTTTTCCGTTGGCATCT
This sequence comes from Clepsis dumicolana, assembly GCA_963691665.1. Classification (NCBI taxonomy): domain Eukaryota; kingdom Metazoa; phylum Arthropoda; class Insecta; order Lepidoptera; family Tortricidae; genus Clepsis; species Clepsis dumicolana. The sequence goes on along the minus strand of OY829532.1, from coordinate 1,256,636 downwards.
CTCGTTTAACTGTATCAATTTATTCTACTAATAAATGCCTCAAAACGAAACGAAATCGGATGTACCAAAATCTTCCAGCATGGCCAATAGCGGCATGTCGCGATACCTACGACCGGACCGTTTCGATGTTGAACCTGGAGCGGTGGCGGCCGATTCGAAATGGAGACATTGGTACAAGACTTTCTCTAATTTTCTAACAGAAGAAGGTTCCGATATTTCTGACTCTATGAAACTGAAACTACTAGCGAATCATTTGTCACCAACGATTTTTGTATTTATTGACGAATGCGATACGTTTAGTGATGCTATAAAACGGCTGAATGAAATTTACATCAAACCTAAAAACGAAATTCATACACGTCATGTTTTGTCGACCCGCAAGCAACAACCCGCTGAATCGTTATCCGGGTACATTCAAGCTTTGAAACAACTTGCGCAAGACTGTAACTTCCGAAATGTGACTGCTGATGAATACAGGCAAGAATATATCCGTGATGCGTTTATATCAGGTATTTCATCTCAAAAAATTCGCCAGAGACTGCTAGAAAATACAACATTGAGCCTAGACGATGCTTTTAAACAAGCGATCACTATTGAATTTGCTGAGAAAAATAGCCTTGCTTTTGTCAATTCATCTGATTTGTCACAACTCAATGCTGTAACAACACATAATCATTATCTGCCTATTGAAACACCGCTTGTATCTCAGCTGCGTCTCCATCCAGTCTAAGGAAAGCGACAATACCAATCCTGTTGAACGAGACTCGCGCTGACGCATTGATTGATACAGGAAGTTCTGTGAGCTTTATCGACGAAACTTTAGCAAGAACAATGAACCTTAAGAGGAGGAAAATCAATCAGTCCGTGACTTTGGCTTCTTTAAATCACGTGTCGTTCATCAACGGATCGTGCCAGGCAACTATTAAACTAGACCGACACACTTACAAGCAACATCATCTCCTCATAGTTCAAAATTTATGTGCTGATGTAATTATTGGACACGATTTACTGAGAAATCATCGATCTCTAGAATTCCAATTTGGCGGCGATAGAGATCCTTTACATATTTGCAACGTTATGCAAGCTTCCGTGCCTCCAGCCTCTGTCTTTTCTAACCTCTCTCCTGATGTCAAGCCGATTGCCAACAAATCTAAAATCTACTCTGATGAGGATGAACATTTTATTAAGGAGGAAGTATCTAAGTTGTTAGAGGACGGAGTTATCGAACCAAGTATGTCGCCTTGGAGGGCTCAGGTTTTGGTGACGGGAGGAACCACACACCGTAAACGAATGGTAATAGATTATTCCCGCACTATTAACCGCTACACGGAATTAGATGCCTTTCCTTTACCGAAAATCGAATCCATCATATCCAAAGTGTCAAAATACAATTTCTTCAGCCAAAAAGACCTAAAATCTGCTTATCATCAAGTGCCAATTTTACCAAAAGAAAAACCCATGACAGCATTCGAAGCTTGCGGTAATCTTTATCAATTTACACGAATACCATTCGGTGTCACTAATGGCGTAGCAGCGTTTCAAAGAACATTGTCTTCATCATAGAAACCGAAAAGCTAGATGGCACTTTCTCATACCTTGATGACGTCACGGTCTGTGGCAAGACCAAAGAGGAACATGACAAAAATCTTGAAAGATTTATGAATGCTGTGACTAAATACAATTTAACTTTAAATGAACAAAAATGTATCTTTAACAAAGAAGAGATAAATTTGCTTGGATATACAATTCACAATAATGTAATCAAACCAGATGAGAATCGCCTCAAACCTCTTTTAGATATACCATTACCGAACGACACCAGCAGTCTAAAAATAACACTTGGCATGTTTGCGCACTACTCCAAGTGGATCCCAAACTTTTCTTCAAAAATACAACCTCTCATACGTGCGAACATTCCACTTAATCAACAATCCGTTGAATGCTTCCAGCTATTGAAAACCGAAATTGCCAAATCTGCATTGGTAGCAATAAATGATTCTGATTTACTTACCGTGGAGACAGATGCATCAGAGTACGCTATTGCCGGAACCTTATCTCAAAATGGAAGGCCAATAGCATTCTTTTCGCGTACGCTCAACGATTCAGAGAAGAAACACCCATCTATAGAAAAGGAAGCGTGCGCGATTGTGGAATCTCTACGAAAATGGCGTCACTATTTGATTGGTAGGCATTTCTTACTAATTACAGACCAGCGCTCAGTAGCTTTTATGCTGAACCAAAAGCACGCCAGCAAAATAAAAAATGAGAAAATTGAACGGTGGCGCCTGGAACTCTCTTGTTTCAAATACGACGTGGTCTATCGCCCAGGAAAAGAAAATGTTCCTGCGGACGCATTATCAAGGGTTTGTGCTTTCATGGGCACTGATAAATTGTACGAATTGCACAACTCTCTTTGTCACCCTGGTATTGTCAGAATGGCGCATTGGGTCCGAACCAAGAAATTGCCCTATTCGATTAACGATATAAAATCTATGACTGCTTCTTGTCGAGTCTGTGCAGAACTGAAACCACGCTTCATCAAAACAAAGATCAATCTAATTAAAGCTACACAACCTTTTCAACGTCTCAACATCGACTTTAAAGGACCTTTGCCCTCAAAGTCTTCTAATAAATACATTCTCACTATCATTGACGAATACTCAAGATTTCCGTTTGCATATCCTTGCAGCGACCTATCAACACAATCTGTCATTAAGTGCTTGAAGGAATTATTTCTAACCTTTGGTTCTCCAGCCTATATTCATTCAGACAGGGGAACAGCGTTCATGTCTCAAGAATTTAAACAATTCCTTTCTTCATATGGTGTCGCTTCCAGCAGAACAACTCCCTATAATCCAGAGGGTAACGGCCAGATTGAGCGCTTGAATGGAACTTTATGGAAGACCATTCAACTTTTCTTGAAATCGAGACAAATGGACACTACAGATTGGGAAAGAGCTTTGCCTGTCGCTTTACATTCGATCCGCTCTTTACTATGTACAGCGACAAACGAGACTCCACACGAACGTCTCTTCTTCCATACCAGACGATCTCCGACAGGTGATTCAATTCCCTCATGGTTGTTATCACCAGGTCAAGTTCTTATGAAAAAGAATGTTCGCTCATCAAAATATGATCCCATTGTAGAAGAAGTGGAGCTGCTGCACGGAAATCCATCTTATTCTTACGTACGAATGCCTGATGGCCGAGAGTCTACTGTTTCAAATCGACATCTGGCACCACTACCTACAGAGGATATGGAATCTGATGTATCTTACGCGGAATCCTCGATGCAAGAAGATTCTGAATATGCCACTGGTGAGTCTGACAGTGATCGCATTCTCCAAGACACTACAGGTTCAGAGCATGGAATCGCTGAACCAGCGGCACGGTCTCCACAACAGGATTCTCCATGTTCCGAAGTTGAACACGTTGAATCAGCAGTGCAGCCTTCACGTCGTCCTACTCGCGTGAGGCAACCGCCAGCTCATTTTCAAGATTATGTTCAATACTAGACCTAGACTAGCGAAGACGAAGCGAATCTGGCGGGGGTGAATGTAGTGTGTGTCTATGCTTTTAATTGTCTATGATTTCCTTTTCCGTCATACTTGTCAACTAATCATTCATAACAATGTACTATGAATTTTAGTAGAATAAAGCCAAGTTTTCCGTTGGCATCTCTCGTTTAACTGTATCAACAGTATTACAGCGAAGCCAACGCGCTATAAAATGACAAAACCGCCCCGACATTTTCATTTAAAAATGGTATATGTCAAAAACGGCTGAACCGATTTCGATGAAACATGTCTAAGAACCATCGCTGAAAAAACAGCTTTCAAATAAAAAAACCGCATTCAAATCGGTTCAACTGTTTAAGAGCTACGGTGCCATAGACAGACACACAGCGGTCAAACTTATAACACCCCCCTTTTTGCGTCGGGGGTTAATTAAAATACAAACAACACACAAATAAAATAAAACACAACTATTTAGGTAGTTTTATATGTGTTTGTTAAGCATTTCACTAATGTAACAGCTGCGACTAACTCTCAGAGTTAAATTAACTCAAGTCGTTAATAAGTTCTAGGTTGACGCGACTTGTTCGGGACAAATAGTTGTAAGGTTATAAAGATTAAACAGACTGATGAATTAAACGGGTCTCGAATAAGTAAGTACCTAAGTACGCAGTTTTGATTCGCTGCGAACGCGGGCACTCCTTATAGAAGAGCCACGAATTAATTCGAAATACCTACCTACGTGGCGGAAAAGTCAACTTTATATACCTACCTACGTGACTGAAATACCTTTAAGACTTAACTTAAAATAAATAAATATCGTGGGACAATTGACAACAATTGACCCAGTCTCAAATTAAGCAGAGCGACTTTACGAAAACTGCGTAACGTTACGGTTATCGTATCGAGATCGAGAAACCTCATACAAAATTTTAGTTCCAAATACGCTGACGGGCGGGCGCTGTTCCAAACGTCATACAAACTCGACAACGTTTACTATTCGATTTTATAAACTAAAAAACAATTACTTTGCTCACCCGCGACCACTAATGACAAATACTTGAATCAGGCGTTACTTTGCGGAGGTCCATATTTATGAACTAAAAAACAATTACTTTGCTCACCCGCGACCACTAATGACAAATAGTTATATCTGTGCGGCAAATGTATAGCAGTGGAGGCGGAGGTGTTGCATGGAAACATACATTTGCCGCACAGATATAACTATTTGTCATTAGTGGTCGCGGGTGAGCAAAGCAATTGTTTTTTAGTTCATAAATATGGACCTCCGCAAAGTAACGCCTGATTCAATAAATTATTCGATTTTACGTTACGCAGCATTCGTAAAGTCGTGCTCGACCCTCAGAGCTTGTGTTATGGGTACTAGACAACGGATAAACATACTTGTATAGATAAACACATACATAAATACATATTAAGCATCCAAGACGCGAGAACAAGCATTCGTATTCATGATACGGAACATCTGCCCCGACCGGGGATCGAACCCGGGACCTCAAGGTCCGCTCGACCATCCGGTCGTCAAAACTTAACTTTGGACTGTGAAAAAAGGTAGATAATTATAAAAACAACGGTCATATCGACTTAATTACTAAAGTAATTAAATTATACTGAAACTGCCTGCGTATCAGATTCTTGAGAAAAGTTTCGGCTAGTCACATTCCAATGTAATAATATTGAAAACATAAATTTTTCGAAGAGTTATGGCGCTTCCAACGTCAAATTATCCAATTAATTAAGTTGACTAGATCCTCGATTAATAAATCGTCAATTTTAGTGAGAGCAAATGGAGCGAGTTTAAGCAAGTATCAATTTTGCAGTTACTTAATTATCACTGGTTAATTGGCGACTCTGAGAGTAGTTGGTAAGGTTACTTACTTAAGTACTTGAGCCCAAGAATTTAATGAAATCATTTATTTTGCTGGTTGTAGATTGTCACGTATTTTATAAGTTTAGTTTAATAAGTAAAGATTTATGAGAGTACCTATGAAAAATAATTTATTCGTAATAATGTTTTATTGTTGTGTATTCGTACTAGCTATACATAGGTATATGTAGTATTTTTTATTGTTGGGGTAAACTTGTAAAACTGAGTAAAAAAATGGAATATTAGAAATCATGAAAACAAATACTTGACGGTTTGCGCTCAGCGGCGTCGTTATAAAGAAATTAAAAAGTTTTATGGCGGCAAATTTTTGAGGGAGTGTTGCCAGATGCGATTTCAAGAATTACCTTTTACGATAGGGAGGATAATTAAAATTATTAATGTTAATATCTAAATTAGTGAAATTAGGTTAGACTTATGTTTTGACCGATATTTAAATTGTTTAAATACTGGAATTAAATATTACTAACTATAGTTTATTTTTTTTTTAAATATGCGCATTTCACTTAATTCAGGTATTTTTTTGGGATTAGCTCGCATTTTGTACTTCGTTATTTTTGTATATTTGTAGGTACCAGGTAGGTTTGTTGCCACGTTACGCACATTACGAACTAATAATGCATTTTAAATTCCCTTGCCTTTAAAAACAAGTGTTCTTTTTACAATCACAATAAATGCAATATTAAAAATTAAACTTATGAAACTTAGCAAAAAGACACAGCCACTTTGTTCTTAATTACCACTTTTTTATTGTTTTCTTTGTAAGTACCTTCTCTTTATTAACCGACTTTAAAAAAGGAGGAGGTTCTACGTTCCACTGTATGTATTTCTTTTCTTTGCTATGTCATGTTCAATAAAGAATTCTTGTCCTATTATTTTTATCACATTGAGGTCTCTTATTATTCACACTTATTCCTATTTTCGATATGTTTTTTTTTCTATTTTCCCGCGTGCGCCGTCACACGCCGAGCGCTCTATACATACTGAGAGTACGCGGCTACAATGCCGCATCGTATAACTACCATCTTACCGAAACAGCTGAAACATTCAACTCTAAACTTTATTATCTGCAACATAACGCTTTTCAAACCGTCTTACATCTGTGCAGAACCACGTTATATTCACAGCTAAATCATCCCATTGTAAACCTTATCTGTGAACACGTAAAGGTTATTGCGGTGATTTGGCAGCTACTCAGTACTGCTAGAAAACTAATTTATCCTTACCGTCAGTTTGCAATAGTAATAGCCTTATTGCAATGACATAGAGATTACTCAATCAGCACTGTAGCAACAATGTAATCCTAAGCTAATGTTGCGGACTTTACTGCCTTATGGGTTTAGTAATAGGGTTGTTTATTTTATGGGTCGAGTGTTAAAATAAAATGGGAGGATTGAGAAAAAAAAATGCAATCCTTCTTGGCTAGTTGTGATTTACGGAGCTTGTTTAATAATAAACGGGAAATAAAAATAAGCTAAGGAGTTAGAAAATACACAATAATAACCTAACCAACTTAAATTAAAAAACAGAAAACAAAACTGCAAATCCGGGAAATATACCCTATGCCATTCCCACAACTGAGACGAATCCAACGACACCTCATACGTTGAAATCCGTCAAACGGTTTAGGCTGTAGAGCGTGCCAAAGAAATAGACATACATACATACGCTCGAAAAACATAAACCTCCTTAGGCACTGGATAGTCGGGTAAAAAAAGTTAGTATTCTATCCGTTAAGTTCTAGAACAGGTTTTCTCAAACTTATAACCCCACAAAGTTTTAAGTTTCTTGGAACATCTTTTAAAGCAAATTTTACCAATAAGTAAAAATTCACACAATCACAAAAATAATGTTGGTATTGTTGATAGCTAATGTTACAGGTGGACTTGTGTCTTATCATTAATTTCAGAGCCTTTGCTCAATTTTAATCTTAATTTTGATTCTGCATCAACTCGATTTCATTCGTGTTCATCATAACCACGTGTCTTATCGCGAACCCTCTGTTATCATTGGGCATCCCCTGGGCATCTACGTACTTAACCCCTCTTTGAGAAACCATGTTCTAGAACAAAACCCTATTCCTGAACATGAAACGACGGTGAGACTCGATGAATTACTAGTGAAAGTATTAAGAATATTAAATATCATGGCACAATTTTATTGATGGTAACACCCAAAAATTCCAAAGGTTCATTAAAATCAACAAAACTTAATGTTACGTGAAGTCTGATTGGGTGGATAGGCACTCACTGCGCCTGCGTGGGAACTATATACTTACTAAGTAAATTGTGTTACTTAGTAAAGATATGTCAAATTGCGTTTGAAAAATAATCAGTTGTTATGTAATCTGTACCTTATGCCCCTTGGTGAATAAAGTACTATTACATCCCTACTACAGTTTGCTTCTGTCTTAGCCACGTCATTAATTTAAATATATTTCCTTTGTTTCTTTCCGCTAACACAATTGGACTTTCTAGTCAAAAGCAACGCTAAAGATTTTACGCAGAGCGATTAAAACAAGCGCTTGTGCTAGTGTAGCGACTGAGGCACTACACAGACTATAACGCCGCAGTGGTTTTCGCGACATATTATAAACTAGCTGTTGCCCCTGTTGCCCGCGACTTCGTCCGTGTAGATTTCGGTTATCGCTATCCCGCGGGGACTATATAATTTTTCCGAATAAAAAGTAGCCTATGTTATTCCTAAATATTCAAACTATATTTTTACTAAATTTTATCTAGATTGATGCAGCGGTTTTCCCGTAACAAACAGACAGACAAAGAGACAGAAAGACGGAGTTACTTTCGCATTTAAATAAATAAATAAATATCATGGGACAAATTGACACCAATTAACCTAGTCCCAAACTAGGCAAAGCCTGTATGTACTATGGGTACTAGACAACGGATAAACATACTTATATAGACAAATACATATTAAACATCCAAGACCCGAGAACAAACATTCGTATTCATCATACAAATATCTGCCCCGACCGGGATTCGAACCCGGGACCTCAAGCTTCATAGTCAGGGTCGCTAACCACTAGGCCATCCGGTCGTCAATTTATAATAATAATAATACAATATAATATTACTCCGGCAGTATGTCTGTCTATTTTCTATGCGTCTACCTATTTTCGTTTAATTTCCTAAACTCCCACCAGAAAATACGATGGAGTTTAGTCGACGGAGCTTAGGGAGAAAATCATTTTTGATTTTATATTTAGTGATGCCCGCATCTCAGGGAAACAACGAGACCCACAAGTACACCAGTAAAAACTAAGTCAACTAAACGGAGTTTAGCAGAGATAGGAAACACAAAATGGAGTTTAGATACTTATGTTCGTAATTTCACCCAGCAACACCATGCAGGCATCCAACCTAGACGACGGCCACGACGAGACCGAACGTGAACGCTCAGCGCAATAGGGTTGCGCATAAGCTTAGAAATAGTGATATGATTTGTGATTTTATAACCGTTGATGGATTTTAGAAGAAAGTTCTTATTTATGTAAGATTGAAAGTTTTTAGGGTTCCCTAACCAAAATGGCAGCAACCCTTACAGTTTCATCATGTCAGTAGATCCGTCCTTCAGTCCATCCGTTAGTATGTCACAGACATTATACTCGAAAACTATAAGAGGTATATTTATGGAATTTGGAGTATAGGTGTCTTGTAGAAGCCGCTACTTAGTTTGACAGTTAAATGACAAAAATAAATATTTCTAAGGAGGGCACTCCATAAGTACATGAAAGCGATAAATTTGTGAAACCACTGCCGGGATAACACTGTCCGCGCCTACTTAACTCCCTCGAGGCGTACGACCCAAAATCTCTCCTCATTTTGGGGTTTCCTTTTCCGTTACTGAGCTCCTTCGCAATTCGCATGCAGATGTAAACGCCTGCATTTTGTTTTTGGTTTTCATAAAATCCCTTGTACAATACTAAGCAGAGACCCGAGTACGAATATTTGAAACCTGCGTCACGTAAAAACGAATAGTAAACGTTATCGAGTTTATGATCTCAATTGGAAAATCTTTTTGTATTTTTTATTTATTTTTTCCATTTTTATTTTATTTTTACGGTCCTCCCGTGAGTATCAATTATATTTTTAATAAACTCAAAGAAACATGAATACACAGAAAAAAAACAGAAAAATACCAACCCCATTCCCGGGGCTGGTATTTTTCTGGTTTTTTTCTGTGTATTCATGTTTCAGTGAGTTTATTAAAAATATAAGTTATCGAGTTTGTACAATCGAGTTCCCCAATATCTGTACAGCCAACGGTTCATAAATATCTAAACACTAACCTTATGTAACTGTGTATAGATATTGGAGAACTTGACTGTATGACGTTTGGAACAGCGCCAGCCTGTGAGCGTATTTGGAACTAAAATTTAGTGATGAGTGAGTTATGAGGTTTCTCGATACGATAACAGTAACGTTACCCAGGATTCGAAAATTCGTGCTCGACCCTCTGCTTCGACGAAGAATTTCTTTTTACTAAACTTTGTGTGTTAAGTTCCCCGCACTGGGCCCGCGTCTGAACTATAACCCAAATAATCGATTTTATTTTGAATCTCACTTGGTGACTAAATTCTCACCCATGACATTGATATCACTATTTGCCAAAAGCCTTATTTTTAAATGTCATACCCGTCTACTAACATGCAGCTAATTTGCGTTTCTGTCGAAGACAAGCGAGTCAACATAGTGGATTGAGGTTAGCTGTCACTGCCAGCGGTCAAGAAGTCACTCAGTGATCTCGTTTACGAGTGGGTGGGGGCATTCGTATTTGATATCATGGGCATGAGAATTTTAGTCACCGGTGAGATTCAAAAATACGAACTTTTTAGAAATCACTGAATTTAGTCATCGGGTGAGATTCAAAAATCGATCCCTAGCCCCAAAGGCGTACTTATTTACCCTAGGGTCAAAAGAGTTATGTCCGGGGGGACTGCGGGCAGCGCAAGCATATTTCTATATCTGAAATATGTCTATGTGAGTTAATAATGGGGCGGCAAACCTTACATATATTATGTATGTATTTATCTATATAAGTATGTGTCTAGTACCCATAAAGCAAGCTCTTGTATCACAACCACGACATATTTTTTAACCCCCGACGAAAAAGAGGGGTGTTATAAGTTTGACCTGTGTAACTGTGTGTCTGTGTAACTGTGTACCTGTCTGTGGCATCATAGCTCCCAAGCGGATCTACCGATTTCGATGCGGTTTTTTTAATCGAAAGCTAGTTTAATCGAGATGGTTCTTAACTAAGTTTAATTAAAACCGGCTTACCTGTTTTTTAAATATTTAACTTTGAAATGACAATGTTGGGGGTTTTCCAACTTTTCTAAGTTGGTTATTGTTTAGGGATAATATAGCTACGTAGTAATTCACCACAGTACCACGAGCTCGAATATTCGGATTCTACCTAACATAATCGAGTTAGTAGTAGCTAGTAGCATCATTTTATCGCCATCGCGAAAATTTGTATGTCATTTGGAACAACGCCCTCCGTGATCGTATTTGCTACTAAAAATTTGTTCTACAAAATTGGATCGTTTTATTGATGGCGATACGATAACGTTGCTATTCGATTACGTTTAGCATTCGAATATTCGTGTTTTCAAAGCTTTGATCGGAAATCGAATCCTTCACAGGAAATAAGATGGACACATTTCCCGCAAAGCTAGACCGTACCCCGAATTTATTAATAAAGAAAACTTGTGTGACTTGCATTACATTGCGAGTCTGTAAAGCGAACGAGTTAAAAGCATTTGATCGGGCGAGGCAATGTATTGCAGCTTCCTCAATTTTTCTTAAGAGCTTGGTGTTAGTATAATACCTGGCAAGGATAAGAGTTTACGTATTACTGGCTTAGATTGCGCTTGCAGCAGTCTTCTCAAATTTTAAAAATATTTAAGATTTAAGTCATTTAAGTGTAATGTTATTTAGACTTAGCTATACATACCTAAACTCTAAATTTACTTTTCTAAATGTCAATTGGTGTTTTTAATTTAGTCAGATTTCAATATATGTACTTACTATGTGCTATAAGTAAACAAACGATTGTCTAAATATTCTGAAATTCTAAATAATTACGTGTTTCAAAATGTAATAGAAAAAAATACAAGTGCCTAAAACCTAGCCAAAAATGCTAGCCGCATTGCCCCGCTATATAACTACCAAGCCTGAACGAGGGTCATACTCATTTTTGCTTAAGCACCGCCCTAAGTCTATGGATAAAGCCCTTGGCTTAGTCTCGACTCATCAATGGAAAGCAGTCTCAACAGTTAAAGCGACAAAAGCAGTATTTTTTCAGCTCCAAATAATATGTTTAAGCTGGACTTAATTTGTTTAACTGTAAAAGAAACCTTTCACTTTTACGCAGTACTTAATAAGGGTAGTACAGATTTGCCCCAAACATAGAAATATCCCGTTATTTACCATTAGTCATAGAAAACGATGTTAGTCATTTATTTGCTTTAATTATAAGCAAGTCATCTACTCTTCAAAACATGTTTTATGTATTACAAGTCATGCGTGTGCATTTTATTACCTTAAATTAAAATAAATGTTCTTAAACTGGCAACACTCGCTAATGTCACTGTCACACACAAAAGACGTACCAAAAGTCAAAACCAGAAACTTGTTGTCTAGAAAAATGTTAAAATTTCGCACTGAAAAGTTGAAAAATCGATAAAATGTCGTTCCCAAAGATAGAAGGGTACATTGTAACTGAAAAATTGGGTACGGGGAGCTACTCAACTGTATATAAAGGGTACACAAAGGTAAATAATTGTCATTGTTGTTTCGCTGTATTTACGAAAGTAAATAGAGTTTATTTGTACTGAAAACCGCTTTTATCTTGTAAGTTTGATGAACTGTAACAAGTCTAGAGTATTAGCTGGTGTTTCAAGTATGTTTTGATACTGATTTTATACCAAAAATGTGATACAATGGAGTCATTTAGTTTAATGAATGTGACCGTCGGAAATTGCCTTTGTCATTCATTTAAACTTATTGTGAAGCTTTTCGTTACATTTGGAGACCACTTTTATATTGTTTGGTTATTAAGAGCGTAATTTATGAGCTAAATATCTGAATTTCTCATTGAGACATAGATTTTTTTATGGTTTTTCGTGGTTAGTTAAAACCTTTCTTTTATCTTTCTGACTCAGTCACTTAGTCAAGTTTTAAGGAAATCCGAAGGAAGAATAGTTTTTATACGAAACTAGCTGTTGCCCGCGACTTCGTCTGCGTAGATTTCCGTTATAGCTATCCCGCGGGAACTGTACAATTTTCCCGAATATAAAGTAGCCTATGTTATTCCTCAATATTCAAACTATCTTCTTACCAAATTTCATTTAGATTGGTGCACCGGTTCTCCCGTGATGAGGTAACAAACAAACAGACAGAGACAGAGTTACTTTCGCATTTATAATACTAGTTGTTGCCTGCGACTTGGTCTGCGTAGAATTCGGTTATCGCTATCCCGCGGGAACTATATACAATTTTCTGGGATGAAAGATACCCTATGTTTTAATTTAGGGTATTTAAGCTATCCCCATTCCAAATTTCGTTCAAATCCGCCTAGCCGTTTCAGCGTGAAGATGTAACAAACATACTCACCCACAAACTTTCGCATTTATGATATTAGTAGGATTAGGATTTGACATTTATTTGTTAAGCCAAAAATATTTTTTTAAAAACTAGCCAACATTCATCATCACCATAGGGCCCGCATAGGAACTGCAGTGGGACGTGAAACAAGGCTGGTGATAATCCTGTATACCTACAAACTATTGAATAAATGTCTTTTATTATTATTTTCTGTATATTTATTTTTATCTTAGGTTAAGTTTTTACAATATTCATATAAAAACATTATAAAAACCAAACCTAGGGTGCCGCCGGCAGCGAGGCGGGGCCTAAGCTACCGATGGTCAGGGCGACAGAGAGAGGAACCTCCTGACTATCCGAGCCGTGTCCAGGAGTACCGCCTTCTGTATCTGACCCTTGACCCAACCACCTAGCGAGAGCCTTTTAAGGTGATGGTCAAGGCTCTTCGCTATTAGACCGTTCGCCGAAACGACTATCGGTACAGTGATCGTCAAATTATTATTAATGATGATTTTTTCTCCGAAGGTGGGTGCGAGAACAGTCGTAGCCATAAAATGTGTGGACAAAGCCAGGGTCAAGCACTCGGGGTCAGCCGTGGACAACCTGGTCACCGAGATACGCCTCCTGAAGACCCTGACGCACCCTCACATCGTTCAGATGAGGGAGTTCACGTGGGACGATAAGTATGTCTTGTTATTGTAGACGACCAGATAGCCTAGTGGTTATAGACCCTGACTATGAAGCTTGAGGTCCCGGTTTCGATCCCCAGTCGGGGCAGATGTTTGTATGATGAATGCGAATGTTTGTTCTCGGGTCTTGGATGTTTAATACGCTAACAACTACGACATCGAAGCAATCGTTGGTAGCGGTGAAAGACTCCTATATATTCATGTTTCAATTTATTTAAAATAAAAATGTAATTTTTGTATGTATTGTGTGTGTATTTTGTATGTATGTATGTATGTATTATGTACAGAGTCAATGAAAAAAATAAAAAGATACTTCATATATTTATGGATCCGTCACCGGGCTTCTGACAGATTATACTAAAGTGTTTTTTCTAAATTATTATTGTTAATTAGACTTGAATATTAGCTATAGTTAGTAATTTGTTCTTAAATATTAAACTAGGTACAATACAATACAGTACAAATATTCTTTATTGAAAACCACAAAACAGTACAAGGAGATTACAGAAAAATAGGTATGGTAGACAATAGGCGGTCTTATCGCTTAAAAGCGATAGGTAACTACCTATACAAGGTGAATTATATTGTAGAATAATCTCATCTGAATATTATTATTTAAAGCTTTTTTTTAACTGGATACAAGTTCTTTTGAGATAATAAAAATAATTGAGCTTCTTTGAACTTTTTTTTATACGACAAGGAAGGCAAACGAGCAAGTGGGTCACCTGATGGTAAGTGGTCACCACTGCCCATAGACACCCACAACCCCGGAAGGTTCGCAGATGCGTTGCCAACCTAAAGAGCTAAGATGAAATGCCTCTTGTGCCCTTAATTACACCGGCTGTCTTACTCTTCACACCGGAACAAAACAGTGCAAGCACTGCTGCTTAGCGGCAGGATTACCGAGTAAGATGGTGGTAGCGATCCGGACGGACCTCGCACAAGGTCCTACCACCCGCAAACTTCATGTGGCTGTCTTGATTTATATTCTGTCATAATATGAATATATTGTTTTAGGAACATTTATATAATAATGGAATATTGCTGTGGCGGCGACCTGTCAAAGTACATACACAAATATGGAAGAGTGCCTGAAAAGCAAGTAAGTCATGAAAAAAACCGGCCAAGTGCGAGTCGGACTCGCGCGCGAGGGTTCCTTAGAAAGATTTTAACGCTTTTCCCCAGTGTTTTAACAAGTCCAGTGTTAGCAGAGCCCTGCTCCTAAGCAAATGTACGCCGTGTGGGGTCAACTTATATCGGTCTGCGAAATCTACAGACAGAGATAAAAATTTCAGATTTTGAGACTTTTCGGAGTGGTTGTGCTATAAGAGCTACCTCCATTCCAAATTTCAAGTTTCTAGGACAGCTGGAAGTACCCTGTAGGTTTTCCGATTTCGGCAATTTGTATGGAAATAGCCTTTTTAATGACTATCTTTTGATTGCGTAGACTTACAAGGTTGATTTTCTCACGGCTTCAAGGGACTTCAGGCTTGAGTATTTGATATTACAAGGTTGATTTTCTCACGGCTTCAAGGGACTTCAGGCTTGAGTATCCACTCACTTGCTTTGAATTTTGAGTTGAACTCTATTTATAACAAAATATGAGCGTTGACAGGCAACTCTAGTTGCCAAAAACAATTGAGTGGGTATTTGATATTAATTTCAGCATGCTACCTCCACGCGTTCCAAAGAAAAAGGGTCTTGACAGACAGATAGACGGACAACAAAGTGATCCTATAAGGGTTCCGTTTTTTTCCTTTTGAGGTACGAAACCCTAAAAAAAAACAAATAAAAAAATTGCTACAAATCTCTGCCCATCGGTAGCGTGCCCAGAAGGCTGGCAGGTTTGCCACATTGGATGGCAATGCTGATCCGCTTTGCCAAATACATACTACTCGTAATGATAATCACACCCCGTTATCAGTGTTGCAGATTCATTGAAACTAAGTCATAGGGTTGTCGCTCGATATTTATTTCGTTGTCAATGTGACATATTGGTAGGTATACAAAACGTTTTTGTTACAATAATATTTCTACAGGTAACAACAGAATCTAACAACAATTTTGTATAATTTCATTCGTTTTCTGAGTAAATTATTAAGAGTTTTTCGAGTTTTCCAATTTCGCCGTCAGCTCTGTTTTAACTGGGGAAATTCATGATTTTAACTAAATAAAAAGTAAGCAAACTATAATGATATACGACATTAATCATTTGACAAATAAATGACACAAGCGCCTATTATGGAGTTACAAAACAGCATAAACCCTCTTTTAAGTCCGTATACTTGAAACATATAAATAAAAAATTAATTGTGAAGTTCACATCACCACCAGACCAGACCAGGTGCATCGAATTATATTTTGTAGGTACATGTCAAGAAAATGTGCAGTGCCATCCCTAGTGTTGGATTTATTATTTTTATATTTTTTGAAAAGAAGGTACTTGCACGTATTTAAACCTACCCATCATCCATCCCTGTCACACATGTGCACTTGCGTATGCGGCTATCTCTATTGCTGCTACGTATAGACAATGATTTTTGAGACATTACTCTTCGTTTGACCGCCGCAGCAGCAGCACCCTTGACTGTTGCATCTCATTGAACGTGATCGCGAGTGTGTGCTATTTTATGTGTTAGACCAGCAGTGCCGTATCAAAAACTCTAGCCAAGGAACTGTGAAAGCTGACAGTGTGTACGAGAAATACCCGGGATTGTGAGGTGAGTGCGCATGTCCCGCTTACCTGTTTCCTATTTCGTCGACCTCAGTCGTTCCTTACATACCAAGTACATGCAAGTAAATTGTTTATTTCTTTAGTTATTCAAAAATTTATAATAGAACCAGCCGCATATACAGTCCACTTAACCACTCCTTGTGCCTAGGAGTTATCAAAATTATTTTCTTTAATATTTCGCACCCCAAGTGTAGAAGCTCAAAAAGGCATCTTCTCCATCTTTTTTGGTCCTTCGAACCGGATTTATTTTTTTGTAATCTAATAGCTAAATACTGGGTGAGGCTTATACGATCATTGTGCTACGTAATACAAATACTCTGTCAATAATTATCTTGTTATATCTCCCGCATCGGCAGTTATTTCGCTTTATTTTCGCAACGCATCGCTTAGTACAACATATCGTGAGTTATTTCCTAATTTATTTCATTTTTCGTGGCTAATTTAGATTCATGTGTTAATAAAAGAATTCATGTGTTAAAGACACATAAATTGGTTCGGCACGGTTCGGCTAACTTCGGTTATCTTCGTTACGTTCCGTTTAAATCGATTGCACTAATCACGATCGCGCGCAGTCGTCATAATCGTTTTGTTTTTTCTCCGCAACGACAATTGTCGGGTAGAAATATATGGTTCTGTTCTATCCATCCACTTATTATAACAATAACGTTGCGATATCTCTATCTCGCTACTTATTTACGCGTCAAGCGAAGAGCCAATTATTACCGCTGTTTACATAGTTTTTACGCTGTTGACATATTTACCGCTAAATTTATTATCCATACAAATTTACATTTATATTTACAATGGGTAAAGGTAATAGGAAAAGCAGTGAAGGCTTTGCTGGAGGATTTGATTACCAGGCTGATAAAAATCAGCTGACTATTTATTCAATCAAACGCGATGTAATATACAAACGCGTAGAAAATATTCTAGAACTCGCGCACAAAGCTGAAACTGATTCAAATCAGTACAAGGCATTTAGCACCAGTGCATCAAACATAGATTCAATACGCGATGAATATCAAAGTGCTTTGGATTCATATAACTTGTTATTTCTCAAATTAAACCCAGGCTCTGATATTGATTACGACACATGGACCTCTTTTGAGGAAATGTACTGCTATATTAAGCAAATGTTATTAGAAAATGACAACAGTAAAATTATTTCTGCACCGCAAGTTCCTTCCAGATCAAAACCTCACCTGCCACCTATTGATTTAATGTCATTTAATGGAGATGTAAAAAACTGGCCTTTGTTTTACCAACAATTCAAAAGTATGATCCATGATAATACTTCGCTGACTGACAGCGAAAAGGTTTATTATCTAGTAGGTAAACTCACGGGCCAGGCGTCGTGCGTCTGCGCAGGGCTGGCGCCGACATCCCACAACTATCCTATTATTTGGGGCGCTCTCGTCCAAAAATATGACGATCCCCGTTCGCTCGCGTGTACTTATCTTAACCAGTTGTTACATTTTAAACCGCTTTCAAACACAACTTCCACCGGACTAGACTCATTCATAAATAATTTTAATTCGTCCGTGGAAGCACTAAAGCAACTTCAGCTTGGTGACTTAACTGATTTTATTTTTTTGCATCTGGCGCTGCAAAAATTGGACGCAGATACAATTAAATTATTCGAAATTACGTATCGGAAAGAGAAAATTCCTTCTTATAAAAATTTGATCGAGTTTGTTAAAGAACAGAGCAAAGTTTTGTCAAGATCCCCAACGGTGGGCATTAATAAACAAATTGATAACTCGCTGCACAAAATGCGTAGCAGCCCTATTGTACGGCAGCCGCACGCCTCAACAAAAACATTCGTGAGCGCTAAGGATGTAGCCTCCGGCACAGGCGCAAGCGATAACTGTGGTTTGTGCAGAAACAAACAGCATGAACATTTATATTCATGTTCGTGTTTTATGAAATTAACACCGCATGAGAGATATAATTTTATTAAATTAAACTCTTTCTGTAACAACTGTTTAAGTGTGAAACACAAAACATTAGCTTGTACTTCTAAGCATAATTGTTCGCATTGTTCGTTGAGACACCATTCTTTATTGCATTTTAATCCAATTGTGAAGTCTATCTGCAATGTTGCTTCATCGGTGTCCGATCCCGCTATTACTTTAAATAACTCAAATCCCGCTATTACTGTTAATAATACTAAATCCGCTACCGCTTGTACGCAAGGCGTGTCCCACACTGCGCGGGCGCCGCCGACCGAGTTAATTGCGACTCAACCCGCCATTATCGACTCTGCAACCGCTGTGGATAAGGTCGAGACTAGTTTACCGCATTCCTTTTCTGATAAAAACGCATCGATCTGCATAGTCTCGTGCGACCGTGCGAGTTGTTTACATACAACTACCTTGTTAGGAACAGCAAAAATTAAAGTTATTGATTCTTTCAACCGCACTCACTACTTGAGATGTCTTGTGGATCCTGGATCTCAGAGTGATTATGTAACCGCTACTTGTTGTAAGCGTTTGTCGCTTCCTGTTTATAAACAGAACCGCTACTCGGAAGTTCAAGGCATAGGAGGAACTTCGCAAAAAATTCTTGGCATAACCGAACTTAAATTCACATCTCGATTAGATAATAAATGCGAATACGCCGCTAAGCCGCTCGTAGTCGAGCAGATTACGTCACAGCTGCCTGCCTCGCGGGTTGACCGCGCGTCTATTCCAAGTTGCATTTTGAACCTTCCGCTCGCTGATGATGAGTTTTCACAGCCTGGACCTATAGATATGCTTATAGGCGTCAATCTTTATTGTGAGATTTTGTTATCAAATAAAATTAAAGGTTCTAACGCTAATACTCCCTCCGCCTTCGAAACGACCTTAGGCTACCTAATTATGGGTGACACCCCTATTATTTCACCGCAACCCGCTTCGCACACACTTTGTGCTTTTACTTCTGAACCGCTACACGAAATTGTCGAAAGGTTTTGGGCCGTCGAGGAATTACCCTCACGGAAGTTTTTAAGTCCAGATTGTTTCAGGCACAATGAAACATGTGAGAATTTAATAATAAACTGTATTCCAAAATATACATAAAGTAGGTTCGTGACCTCTCGCGTCGGTGTTAAGCGTGCAACTGACAAGTATACAACTCTATAGCTATATTATAGCTATCTACTTGATGTACGTCTTGTACATATTCCCAACAGGGGAAGGATTTAACCATACTACGACCTAAAATTAAATTATGCTATTAAAGACTGCCTTGTTACAATTTTGTTTTATTTATTTTTGTATACCCTAGTACAGTACACAATATTAAGTCTTCTAGCATAAGAAAAATAGTGTAAGGTACACAAGATCCTCTACTTGACCTCACTTAGAAAAAACTACATCTAATTGTCTAGCAATAAACCTATTTTAACTTTCTATAGGCAGTACACAGACCTTATAAATACTAGTTCTAATGACAGACCCTTTAGGCGTCCTAATGGAAAGTGCTCTTACTTTGCCATCTGCACCAGGGAATACTTCTACTACACGGGCCATAGGCCACCTTAAAGGTGTAACATTGTCATTTTTAACAATAACTAAAGTTCCTACTTTAATATTGTCACGAGGATAGCGCCATTTTGGCCTATTCTGCAATTAAACAAGATATTGTTTATGCCACTGTTTCCAAAACAGTTGGACCATGCGGTTACACTGATCCCAAAACTTAACTCTACTTATAGGGGCATCTATACAATTCCTCTCAGGGAACGTCGTGAGAGGTGCACCTGTTAAAAAATGTCCCGGAGTGAGGTAGGGCATTTCATTATTGTCTGTTGTCGGCAACGCCGTCAGTGGACGCGAGTTTAAAATGCTTTCAATTTGAATTATAACAGTATTCAACTCTTCATATGTCATGACAGTTTCACCAACAACTCTCTTCAAATGGTGCTTAAGACCTTTAATTCTAGCTTCCCACAGACCAGCAAAGATTGCTGAGTAACTTGGAATGAATTTAAATGTTATGCCTGCATCGGCAGCGTAACGTTCTACTGCATTTTGATGGTCAGTGGTAGACTGTAACTGGTACAATTTATTCAACAGGTTATGAGCTCCCTTATATGTACTTGCATTATCGCAATAGATTACTAAAGGTTTGTTTCTGCGAGCAATGAATCTTTTCAAAGCATTTAAAAAACAATCTGTGGTTAAGTCTGTGACTAATTCGACATGAATAGCCTTTGTCGTGAAACAAACGAATAGCAAAATGTATGCCTTCTGTATGACAGGCTTTCTAACTCTTAACATTTTTACACTGAAAGGCCCACCATAATCCATGCCAACTTTTTCAAATACACGACAAGGATTAACTCTGTCATAAGGAAGCGAACCCATTAATTGCTCTGCATGTTTTTTCTTCAATTTAAAGCAAACAATACATTTAACTAATACATGCTTGACCTCCCTAATACCGTTAACAATATGGTATGTTTGGCTTAAATTAGATAGCACAAGCTTCGCTCCAGCATGCATCAACATCTTATGTTCATTTTCTATTAAATAGTGTACAATTTTAGACCCTTTTGGCAGTATGATAGGGTGCTTGGTAGCATATGGAATGTCGGCATGCTGCAGACGACCGCCCACACGCATAATGTTCTTACCATCCAAGAATGGATTCAACGCCCGAAGATTTGACATTATAGGCAATTTAGAATTTAAACATTTTATTTCTTCACTGAAGAATTTTATCTGTTCGCACTTGAGTACAATCTTCAAAGAATGATCCAGCTCTTCAGGTGTTAAATTACCAAACTGTCTATTTTGTAATTGACATTTACAATTGTTTATAAACCTATAAATAAACGCGACTACACGTTTTATTTTATTAATGCTAGAACATTGGCTAAATAAGGCCAGCTCCTCAGGCTCATTATTACTAACGACATGGGTTCTCATTTCAGGTATTTCACTGGGCATTTCAAAGCCGTTTTTAGGCTGAAAATCTAGCCTTCTTAAGGCTGCAGGTCCGTGGAACCACAACTCGTTGCCTCGCAATAAGTGAGGCTCGACTCCGCGTGATAAACAATCAGCTGGGTTCTCAGACGTGTTAACATAATGCCAAGTGAAACCTTGCGTCAATCCGCCAATACATTTTACCCTATTCGCAACATATACACTGAGCTTCAGCGGGTTTGTTGTCAGCCAAGCAAGCACGACTTGCGAATCAATAAATAAATAAACCTTTACATCAAACCTCGGCTTAATAATATCATAAACCTTTCTAACTAACTTAGCTAACAGCAAGGCACTATTTAATTCTAAACGAGGCGTCGTTAACTGTGTTAATGGATTGACACGCGACTTTGAACACAATAAGTCAACCATTACATTATTTTTAGAGTCTACAATTCTTAGATACACACAGCATCCTTGCGCTTTGTTGCTAGCATCGGCATAACCAACAATATCAATAAACTTGGCCTCAGACGTGTCTAGATTTCTTTTAATGACAATATCATTCATCTGATTTAAGCTGTCAGCAAACTTTCTGAATCTATTATTGAGGTCTTTAGATAAAGGATTATCCCATCCGGTTTTTTCCAACCAGGTTTGTTGTACCAGTAGCTTTGCACTCACAACTACGGGTCCGACCAATCCTAACGGATCAAAAAGCTTGCTAACGAATGACAGTACATCTCTCCTCGTGTAAATTTCTCGAAGCGCTTGCCAAGGGGAGCTGATTATAAGTGTATCTGACTCTAGGTCGCATTTAATGCCTAAAGTTTTAACAATGCAATCTTCTTTTTCTGTAAAATGTACATAACCTTTAGCTTGAAAGTCAATTGGTATATCATTTAATAATTGTTTATTATTTGAGCACCATTTGTGCAGATCAAAACCACCTTTGCTTAACATGGTTATCAATTGGCTCTTAGCTTCTACAAGCTCGTTTACATTATTATTTATTAAATTGACGTCATCGACGTATGTGTGATGCAATAGCGCATCGGCAGCCAGGGGTAAACAGTCTCCATACCTATGTACTAACTCAAGCAAACAACGTGTTGCTAGAAAGGATGAGCTTTTAAGGCCGTACGTGACGGTTTGAAGTTGGAGACATTGAATGTCAGCATTTAGAGCTGGTCTCCACAAAATGTTTTGCAAAGGCCGATGCGATGGCGTTAAAGTAATGGCTCTAAACATTTTGCGAATGTCGCAATTTAAAATATACTTGAACAGCCTGAATAAAATCAGTATACTGAATAAATCGTTTTGAACAACAGAACCATTTAACAAAACATCATTTAGTGAAACTTTCGCTAATGAAGACATGCTACCATCAAAAACTACCCTTAACTTAGTAGTTTGACTGCTCTCATTGAAAACAGGGTGATGAGGCAAGAAGAACACTGCCTCTTCCTCCGTATTATACTCAGAAATGTCGACATATTTTGCATGCCCTAATTGAACATACTCATCAATAAATGCCTTGTACTTTAAAAATAAAGACATATTTTGCATGCCCTAATTGAACATACTCATCAATAAATGCCTTGTACTTTAAAAATAAATTGCTATCCCGTTTAAACCTAGACTCTAAATTTAAGAACCGTTTCAATGCACATGTTAAAGAATTTCCCAAGTGTAAGGCTGAAATATCTTGTTTAAGAGGTAAAGATACCTGAAATTTATTATCTTTTAACACGACAGTCTCCTTAAATATTTTTTCAGCAAGCTCATGCTCGGAATTTGCCTCTGTGTAAATTTCTGGTACCTTTTCGGTTTCCCAAAATTGTGTGACGCTTTTTTCCAACCTACTCATAGAATCATAGGTTATTTGCTGCTCGCAACAATGATTTGAAGCTAGACATAACGTGGATGCTGTGTTCCCGCGGTCACGGAGCCTCCCAGCCGCGACGTACCCAAAGCGAGTGTTTTGTAAGACCAGCTCGCCCGGTAACACCGGCAGCTGCTCTCGTAATAGGACCTGAAAGAACACGTCCGCACCTAGGAGTATTCCTATTTTGTCACACACATAGAAATTGTTGTCAGCTAACTTAATATTGGAGGGGAAATCTATCGTTTCATGTCTTACAAGGAACTGAGGCATGTTACAAGTAATATTTTTTACAACATGGCATGTCACTGGAATGCTAAAATTGGTAGCAGTAGCATGTATATTTAATGTGGTTTGTTCTGTTGTCATTTTAACGCCATCACATACTCCTGTAATTATAGAATTGCTAGCCTGCAAATTACATCCTAGCTGGTCTGCTATCTCACGCAGTACAAATGAAACCTGGCTCCCCGAGTCCAAGAGACAACGAACATACATAGCTTGTCCGTTCCTATCATATAATTTGACCTTTATTGTAGGCAATAAAACATTGTCACTGCTATTGGTTAATAGGCTAATTTGCCCCGCACTTTTACCCTGAATATCTTCCCCATGCGACACGGTCGCTGATTGTTGAGGAACTTCCTCATGGAGCAGGGTGTTATGCTTACCCTTGCATATTGAACATTTAAATGCGAATAAACACTTGTGACCAGAATGGTCGTTTAAACAAATCTTACATAAGCGGTTTGAAATGACAAATTGCTGCCTCTTTTGAGGGTCAGCAAGCTTAAAGCTTGAGCATTGATGTAGTTTGTGAATATGAGACTGGCAGTACTTACATTTTACAAGCTTGACAGGCTTAGGATTATTAATAGAAACTAAACTAGAACGACGCCTGTTGGGCACACCCTCCCCCAATGTTTCCAGGGCTGCAGCACGGCTTTCTAGAAAGTTTAAAAAATCATTAAGCACTGGCAGGTCATTGCTGCTCTGGTTTTCTAATTGATAAGCCCGTAATGTATATGAGTCAATTTTTTTGTATAAAATTGCTATAATAATTAAGTCCCAATGCGAAGTGGGAGCACCTAAATTGTTTAAGGCACCCATGTGCTGCCTAACACAAGAAACTAAGTTGCGCATGCATGTGGCAGACGTTCTTTGCATGGGAGGCAAGTCTAGCATCGAAAGTATATGATGATTAACTAGCTGCCTTTTGTTGTCGTACCTCTGCTTTAGAAGATCAAGCGCGACAGAATAGCTTTCAGCCGTGAGTGGCAAATAATTTATTAGTGCTAAAGCTTCACCATCCAAGTGCGTTTTTAAATAATACAACTTTTCACAAGGCTTTAATTTTATGTCAGCGTCAATGACACTGTTAAATAGTGCAATAAAGCTTTGGTAGTCACCTACCTCGCCATTAAACTTGTGCAATTGAATGCGCGGAAGCCTGAAGCCTGCACCTTCCCGGCCGGGAGAAACAAAGTCGGAAGCGGGAGGAACAGAACCAGGGGAACGCGTCAGGGGAATGCCGGACGTCGCGCCCTCAATGATGCGCGAATAAAATCCGTTGAGCTCATCGACCTTTTCCTCGATGTCCTCAATGCACTCGCTATCGCCAGGATCTAACAATAAAATTTCTAAGTTAGCCTCATTATAGTCGGAGAAAATCTTTAAAAGTCGATCCCTTTTTTGCTTCATAAGTATGGGATCTGCGTCTACGGTACCTGAATCGGCTTCTATGCTCCTTTTATAAGTCATCATACGCGTTATGGCTGCCTTTAGTTGACCCCTGGCCGCTATGAGTCGCTTTAAATCGTCTTCCATTGTTGCACAAATTTAATGATTTATTAATTCAATACGACGCGACACACCTATAAAATAAATGTAGTACAATGTACAATCGGTAAATGTTGTAAGTAATCACTAATACTAGGTAATTTTACCATAACAAATAACACAATACCTGATGACGCTGTCGTAATTTTATTTATATTAGTCGAATGTGCAACTTGCACAATTATATTATTATATTGCTGGTACACTGTACCGCTAAACAACTTAATTCAATAAAAGGTAACAATTTTCAATAACTGTGGCACTCTTTAAACTAATTTTAGTGTTCAACTCAACAATAACAATCGAATAAACAACTCAAGCAAGGCGAAAGCGCAGAGTACATGAACAAGACAATGGAATGATTCGCAACACAAAATGGCGGAGCGGTGCGGTCCGGTCGGGGTGCGAGTCGATGCGCAGCTCAGTTCCGATTGGATCGCCTGATTCGCTTGTTCCTGTCGCCCGAAGTTGTCGTTGAACAGGCGGCGTTCCGTTCCTGCAAGATGCGCGGCGCAAGGCGCTCACGCACGATGACAACTGCGTAGAGTAGAACGACGTTCCGAAGACAATGTTGAAGTTGTTGAAGTAAACCGAAACGCAAAGTGACCGGAGTGACCGGTTAAATTAGTTGTTTTTATTTTTAACTCCGAATGGTTTCCTGATTTGACTTAAACACACTGATGAATGAGATGAGATATTTTGCCAACTCATGCGTTACGTAACAAAATGTTAATTATTTGCGAATAGCACAAATAAATGTGTTAAAAGTCACAGTTTAAAAACAGAACATCGATGAAATGTCTTATAGCTGTCCAAACCGAACACAATAGTTTATTTTTATTCTTAGGTGCACAAATAAAGGAGTCACTAAGAACTTTTAATAACGTAGGCTAGGCACTGCACTCGAACGTCGAGCTGTGAAGTGAACACGGTTCACTCTACGAGTTATAAGTAAAATTATGAATTGAACTGATTTCTGCAACTTGCAAAAATACGTTAAGGGGCTAAAAGCCGTAAAATATGTATGTTTCGCAAGCCGAAACTCTTAATTAAAATTAAAAATGTCCGCGGGAGCACTGCACGCACACGGAAACGAAATGCTACAACTTGTAGCTAATGGATTATAGCATCCACCAAAGGGAAAAAATATCCACGGGAGCACTGCACGCACGGGATAAGTTTGCCGCAACTTGCGGACAAGAGAAAGAAATGGATAAATGGTATCCAGTAAATGAAAATGTTCACGGGAGCACGGCACACGCGTGATTAAAAAAGTCCTGCTACAACTCGCAGACAGGAAAAAAATGCGTAAACGGTATTGACCGAAGCAGTAAATTATAATGTTCACGGGAGCACAGCACACACGTGATAAAAAAACAAGTCCCGCTACAACTTGCAGACAGGGATTTTAGTTGACGTCCTCGGGAGCACTGCACACGCGAGTTACACAACTTGTGCTACACGGAGCACACACGTAAATTAGTTTTTACACAATCGAGCGCACTGCACTTAATCGGGAAAAAATAATGTTTACAAATTGCAAACTTTGCAAAAGTTATTGGGTGAGTTGCACACTTCGACGACAACGCGGCAAGCAAAATGGAGTCCGCCCGCCACTTGTGTTCGGCGCCGATTCCTCTCCTGAGCACTGCACAGGACTTCCGCGAGGGCTTGAATAATTTTGAAGGCTCGAAGGACCATTACATGTTTCAGGCACAATGAAACATGTGAGAATTTAATAATAAACTGTATTCCAAAATATACATAAAGTAGGTTCGTGACCTCTCGCGTCGGTGTTAAGCGTGCAACTGACAAGTATACAACTCTATAGCTATATTATAGCTATCTACTTGATGTACGTCTTGTACACAGATGATCAGCAATGTGAAAATATTTACACTTCAACTACTGTTCGTAATGCTGACGGCAGTTATTCAGTTGATCTTCCATTTAAGGATGACCCCAATAAATTAGGCAATTCGTACATAACCGCGAAACGGCGTTTTTTACTTCTAGAAAAGAGGTTCGCTAAGGATCCCGGTCTTAAATCAAATTATGACAAAATTATTCTTGACTACCTAGATAAAGGTATGTTGTCTCGCAGCGCCGTTGAGGAGCAATCCTCTCCGGGTTGTTACTTACCGCACCATCCTGTAGTACGCAACGACAAGGCGACTAGTAAGGTTCGTCCCGTTCTCGACGGGAGCGCGAAGACGGATACCGGACTGTCGTTGAATGATATTTTACACTCTGGATGTAATTTACAGGCAAATATTTTTCACATTCTACTAAATGTGCGTATTTTTAAAATCGCGTTTTTTGCTGACGTTAAGCAAATGTATTTATGCATATACACAAATGCTCCGCACCGCAAATATCAACGGATTTTATACCGTTTCTCTGATACTGACCCGCTCGAAGCGCTGGAGTTCACGCGAGTGACATTCGGACTTCGCTCTTCGCCGTTTCTGGCGCTCCGCACGCTTCATCAGCTCGCTGCTGATGAACGTCATAAATGGCCCAATGCGGCTACTGTGCTAGAGAGAGACGTCTACATGGACGATTTGGCTTCTTGTGCTTCTTCTCTCGAGGAAGCAGTCAAGATAGCTGATGAGTTAATCGGTCTTTTTAAGGCTGGTGGGTTTGACTTGCTCAAATGGTCCTCCAACTCGCCAGAATTGCTCGAGCACATACCAAAGTCGCACCGGCAATCTGGATCTATTTCTCTCGCCGATGGAAATACGTTTAAGATCTTAGGTTTGCGCTGGTTACCTACTCAAGATACCTTTGTTTTCGACACCTCGAGTCCACCTCCTATTTGCACTAAACGCGGTATTCTCTCAGCGACCGCTCGTCTGTACGATGTCCTTGGACTAGTCGGACCTATTATTTTATACGCCAAGCTAATTATAAAAAAGCTTTGGCTACTCAACCTTGACTGGGACGATGTACCCCCTTCTTACATCATAAATTTATGGCAACAATATTTATTTGAATTGCCCCAGATATCGCTACTTCAATTTCCTCGTCATCTAGGAATCGGAAAGGATCAGATGTCTCGTTGGTCGCATTTTCAGATGCAAGCGAATCTGCGTATGGCTGTGTAATATATTTACACGTCGTGAATGACGGTCAACCTCCGAAAGTCACTCTCATTTGTTCTAAATCGCGAGTCGCATCTGCTAAACCTAAAATTACTCTAGCGCGACTAGAATTAAATGGGGTTTTATTACTCTCTCGGCTTACTAAAGAAGTTCACGACACTTTGGCGCAAAGGCATAAAATAAATAAGATTTTGCTTTTTCGGATTCTGAAGTCGCCCTATGTTGGTCGATTGCCTCGCCACATAGGTTTGATACTTATGTTGCTAACCGCATTTCACAAATTCAGGCAAATCTGTCGCCTGACAATTTGTATCACATTTCCGGATCACAAAACCCCGCTGACAGTGTGTCACGCGGACTTACGCCTTCGCAGCTCATGCACCACGAGCTGTGGTTCACCGGACCATCTTGGCTATCTCAGCCTGTGGAACACTGGCCAATACAAAGGTTTGTACCTAACCGCTTGTCTCTGCCAGAAGAGAAAACTGTGACCCACGTGACTACTGCAGTCACTGAAGTTGAGCATCCCATTTTAACGCTCGCTTCAAGGTGCTCCTCATGGGATAGGCTCCTTAGAGTTTTTGTTTATGTACTCCGCTTTTTGAAGAAGCTTCCACGAAACGACATAATTACCGCTCAAGATTTAAATGTAGCAGAAATAGAGATTATACGTGTCGTACAATCTAAATACTTTTCTGAGGACATAAAAAATATATCAAATGGTAAACAGTGCTCAGCAAAATTACGTAAATTATCTCCGTTTATTTTAGACGGTATTTTGCGCGTCGGAGGCCGTCTATCGAACTCGACATTGGACTATTCTTCTAAACATCCCATAATATTGCCAAAAAAGGGACACATTTCGCAATTGATTATTGATTCTTACCACCGCGACAATTTCCATGCCGGACCGCAATTATTAATAGGCATTTTAAAATCCAAATATTGGATAATTTCCGCTCGTAGTGTCGTGAGGCAACGCATAGGAAAATGTAATTCTTGCTTTAGGTTAAACCCTAAGGGTACGTTCCCTGTTATGTCTGATCTGCCTAAGTGCCGATTAGAACAATGTAAGGCGTTCTTACACACGGGCGTTGATTACGCAGGACCGCTTTATATTACTCCTTATCGCAAACGTGGCGTTCGTAGTATTAAGGCGTACCTCTGTCTTTTTATTTGTCTCGTGACAAAGGCGGTTCATTTAGAACTTGTTTCTAACTTGACTTCTGCTAGTTTTATGGACGCTTTTAAGCGCTTTTTATCGCGACGAGGTCCTTGTACCTTCCTATATAGCGATAATGGAACTAATTTTGTTTCGTCTAAGGCGTACTTCAATGAACTTCATGAATTTTTGTCATCTGACGATTATTATCGAACTTTTAGTAAAGAGCTCGCGAAAAACCGCATAACGTGGAAAATGAACCCGCCTACGGCTAGCCATTTTGGTGGAATTTGGGAATCGAATATAAAAAGTACGAAATCGTTACTATTTCGCGTAATCGGCAACCAAATTCTCACCTTTGAAGAAATGTCGACTGTACTTGCACAAATAGAAGCAGTACTTAATAGTCGACCACTCTACGTTTTAAGCTCTGATCCGTCTGAGCCTCTAGCGCTCACACCTTCGCATTTCCTAACTACGTCTCCACTGGAATATATTCCCGCAACCGATTTATCCAACGAACGAACCAACTTACTGTCTCGTTTCCTGTTAATGGACTCGCTTGTACAATCCTACTGGAAGCGATTTAAAGCAGAGTACTTACATAGTTTGCAACAACGCGAAAAATGGAATACCTCCTCAAATCCAATTACAGTTGGTACCGTTGTGCTATTGAACGTAGATAACGCACCACCCTTACAGTGGCCTTTAGGAATTATCACTGATGTATTTCCCGGTAAGGATGGCATTATACGCGTTGCGGAGGTAAAGACGAAAGTTGGCACGTACAAACGTCCAGTTGTACGGCTATGCCCGTTACCGACTCAGTAGGAGTCATTTGTTTAAGTTTAACTGTAAGCTAGTGTCTTTGCAGACAATGTTGGTTAGGTTAAAACTATTTAGTACTTAGTTATCGCATAATTGACGTGCCTATTAGCATTAGTTTTTTCATTATTTATTTTTGTATCCGCACAATGATCGTGTTACGCTCCTTGAGCTAATCCATGTAGAGCAATTTGTGCTTTTCTTTGAAGGGTTACTTCAAGGCCGGGGGGATGTTGGATTTATTATTTTTATATTTTTTGAAAAGAAGGTACTTGCACGTATTTAAACCTACCCATCATCCATCCCTGTCACACATGTGCACTTGCGTATGCGGCTATCTCTATTGCTGCTACGTATAGACAATGATTTTTGAGACATTACTCTTCGTTTGACCGCCGCAGCAGCAGCACCCTTGACTGTTGCATCTCATTGAACGTGATCGCGAGTGTGTGCTATTTTATGTGTTAGACCAGCAGTGCCGTATCAAAAACTCTAGCCAAGGAACTGTGAAAGCTGACAGTGTCTGTACGAGAAATACCCGGGATTGTGAGGTGAGTGCGCATGTCCCGCTTACCTGTTTCCTATTTCGTCGACCTCAGTCGTTCCTTACATACCAAGTACATGCAAGTAAATTGTTTATTTCTTTAGTTATTCAAAAATTTATAATAGAACCAGCCGCATATACAGTCCACTTAACCACTCCTTGTGCCTAGGAGTTATCAAAATTATTTTCTTTAATATTTCGCACCCCAAGTGTAGAAGCTCAAAAAGGCATCTTCTCCACCTAGCGTTTTCAATGGATCCGCAACACTGATAACGGGGTGTGCTCATTACTGCAATTAAAACGATTTTTAATTTAACAAAAACTAATAACAGGAGGCAGTTTGATCACTGAAAATGATGACGTCATAGTTCTGTAATTCAATACGAACTTCGTACTAACGGATCCGATCAAATCGTTTTGACATTTCATAAATAGTTGCTGATTTGACCAAGAGGCAACATCCCTATTCCCATATTTCTAGATTTGCAGACAAATTAAAGTCATACAAGTTTTTTTCTAATTCACAGGTATTATATTTCCTACAGCAGTTGGCTTCAGCGTTGAAATTTTTAAGAGAAAAAGGTAAAATATAAATTACTAGCTGTTGCCCGCGATTTCGTCTGCTTAAATTTCGGTTATCGCTATCCCGCGGGAACTACAATTTTCCCGAATATAAAGTAGCATAAGTTATTCCTCAATATTCAAACTATCTTCTTACCAAATTTCATCTAAATTGGTGCAGCGGTTTTCCCGTGAAGAGGTAACAAACAGACAGACAGAAAGACAGTGAGGCAGAGTTACTTTCGCATTTATAGTATTAGTTAGGATTATAAAACCAACAACCGACAAACAGACGGACAACAAAGTGATCCTGTAAGGGTTCCGTTTTGAACGGCTACGTATACCAACCGCAAGTAAGCTTATAATAACAAAAGAAAGTACGAATTTACGGTTTTCTGATTTTTCCCTTCGACTGTTTTGTGAAACCATGTTTCGTGCCACGATTCACGACTCTAGGTCAATTGGAAGTACCCTATAGGTTTTGATTAATAATCAAGGGTTATTTTATTCTTTCTTTTTGAGATTATATGGTACCTTTAAAAAATCAAGGTCTATGACTTACTATATAGTAATGACTAGCTTATGCCCCGCGGCTTTGCCCCCGTGAAATATTTCAAAATGGGCTAGTTCCCTATCCCGTGGGAATTTCGAAAAATCCCTTCTTAGTGCACCTCTAGGATACTCAAGGTACATGTTTGCCAAATTTCAAGTCTCTAGGTCCAGTGGTTTAGGCTGTGCGTTGTCTGTCAGTCAGTCAGTCACGGTACTGTTTTATAGGTATAGATAATAAATATAATTGATTTCAACAGGTGTAGTGCACATGGATTTGAAACCTCACAACTTACTGCTACACAAGGGGTCAGATGGAAAGTACATCCTCAAAGTAGCCGATTTTGGGTGAGCAAACTTATTTCGGGTGGGCGAGCTTATTTCGGATGGGCGAACTTATTTCTGGTGGGCAAGCTTATTTCGGGTGGGCAAACTTATTTCGGGTGAACAAACTTATTTCGGGTGAGCGAACTTATTTCGGGTGAACGAACTTATTTCGGGTGAGCGAACTTATTTCGGGTGAGCGGACTTGTTTCGGGTGAACGAACTTATTTCGGGTGAGCCAACTTGTTTTGGGTCAGCATACTAATTTCAAGTGAATAAACTTATTTCGGGTGGCCGAACTTATTTCTGGTGCGCAAACTTATTTCGGGTGAGCAAACTTATTTCGGGTGAGCGAACTTATTTTGGGTGAGCAAACTTATTTCGGGTGGGCAAACTTATTTCGGGTGGGCAAACTTATTTCGGGTGGGCAAACTTATTTCGGGTGAGCGAACTTATTTTGGGTGAGCAAACTTATTTCGGGTGGGCAAACTTATTTCGGGTGGGCAAACTTATTTCGGGTGGGCAAACTTATTTCGGGTGAGCGAACTTATTTTGGGTGAGCAAACTTATTTCGGGTGGGCAAACTTATTTCGGGTGGGCGAACTTATTTCTGGTGCCCAAACTTATTTCGGGTGAGCAAACTTATTTTGGGTGGGCAAACTTATTTCGGGTGAGCGAACTTATTTTGGGTGTGCAAACTTATTTCGGGTGGGAAAACTTATTTCGCGTGAGCGAACTTATTTCGGGTGAGCAAACTTATTTCGGGTGGGCAAATTTATTTCGGGTGAGCGAACTTATTTTGGGTGAGCAAACTTATTTCGGGTGGGCAAACTTATTTCGGGTGAGCGAACTTATTTCTGGTGCGCAAACTTATTTCGGGT
This sequence comes from Clepsis dumicolana, assembly GCA_963691665.1. Classification (NCBI taxonomy): domain Eukaryota; kingdom Metazoa; phylum Arthropoda; class Insecta; order Lepidoptera; family Tortricidae; genus Clepsis; species Clepsis dumicolana. Next base: position 1,223,574 of record OY829532.1, on the reverse strand, counting down.
GAACGAACTTATTTCGGGTGGGCAAAAAATAGATCATTGTTGTCTGAATAAATGAATTGATTGGTTATTACAAATGCCAGTTTCGCCACAATCCTGTCGGCCGAGAGCCGGCTGCGCATGGTGCGCGGCTCGCCTCTGTACATGGCGCCCGAGATGCTGCGCGGGGAGTACGGCGCGAGTGTCGACCTGTGGAGCGTCGGTGAGACATTATCTTATTCATAAACAAAATTTATTAAAATGTATTTATTACAACAAAACAAACAAAAAAAAAAGAATAATAATAATAGTTAAATTTAGAACCGAAAACGGAAAACGTCCGAAATTATTATTATTATTCGTTTTGTTTTTGTTTTGTAATGTTGTAATAAATTTTCATAAAGCTATTTTAACTAAAAGTTAAAGTTCGTTTGTCCTTTTTTGTCACGTTGACATTTCCGCTTGTAAGAAGAAGACACAACCTATTTTAGCTAATGGAGGCTTGAGTGACGTTTATGAGTAAGGGCATGATTTTTTGAACTAAGCTCATCGACTCAGCAGCAATCACAATGGCAATGCTATCATCTGCTTTTGTTCTCGTAACCACCAACCAGTTGTAAAAAAAGTTTGGAACTACTTTGCTTGTGTATTGAAATTTCAACCTTATTCCTTATTGAGTGGGTTTAAAGTGGTCTAAGACGAAAATAATTTTTCACAAATTTCAAATTTGATGCGTAAATATACAGAAAAACCAGAAAAATTTGTTCTCGAATTGGGGTTCGAACCCAAACCTTTACCATACCGTGGTAACGCGCTAATCCAATTACGCTATCCGAGCAATTAATCAATTAATTAATTGCCCCAATTCCCCCCAATTAACCCCAATTCGAGAACAAATTTTTCATGTTTTTCTGTATATTTACGCATCAAATTTGAAATTTGTGAAAAATTAATTTCAAACGGGATGACCGTAAAAATAAAAATAATACAAAAAGTTAGTTTAAGACGAAAATGGCATATTCAACACTTGTGTATTATATAACCACTCTAGCTACGACAGGGATGTACTGTAAAGCGTGTCCTTTGGAGTTTTAGGGTTCCGTAGGTACCTCAAAAGGAAAAAACGGAACCCTTATAGGATGACTCGCCTATCTGTGTGTCCGTCTGTCGCAGCCAATTTACACCGTAACTACTGGATTAAGTTGAAATTTGGTACACATATGGAAGTCGGTGACCCGAAGCCGAACGTTTTTTTTTTTCATAATTTTAAAATTTAAGTGGTTTTGAAGTTATTTCAAAAAAATAAGCGAAAATTGACCATCCCAAAAAATACTGAAATTTGTTCTTTGTCTGTAGATCTCATTTTATTTAAACATGGTAGGTAAATACAGATGACAGTGTTCCATATGGAGGTAGGTTCACATGTTTAGCCAACAGTCGCATGCAAAAATTATATATAATAAATAATGTGTTTAAAATGAATACTGCGGAAAATGAAATGAATGAATGAATGAATGGGTAATGAATGTTGCGGGTGGTAGGACCTTGTGCGAGGTCCGTCCGGATCGATACCACCATCTTACTCGTTAATCCTGCCGCTAAGCAGCAGTGCTTGCACTGTTGTGTTCCGGTGTGGAGAGTAAGGCAGCCGGTGTAATTACGGGCACAGAGGCATTTCATCTTAGCCCTCTAGGTTGGCAGCGCATCTGCAAACCCTCAGGAGTTGCGGGTGTCTATGGGCAGTGGTGATCACTTACCATCAGGTGACCCACTTGCTCGCTTGCCTTCCTCGTTGTATAAAAAAAAAAAGTAAATTAAGCGTAAATGTCTAACGTATATTTTTTTCTCTGAAGTCAAAAAATCAGTAATAGTATAAAAACATTTTTCAATAATCCATTTTCTTAATTTAGTCATAAATAATTGGCCTGATAATTTACATATTTCATTTGGAATTTTTTTATACACAACAATACTCATAATATGGCAGTTTTTCTTGTACAGTGATGTCCTACATGTAGGCATTAGTAATATAGACTCGTCTCTTTCTCTTAATCTGTTGTTGACAGTTGTTTTATTAAAATGCGATCGGAATTTACGAACAAAACAACACAACTCGAGAACATATGGTCCAATTAATGTAAGGAGTCCCAATTTTCTTTTCTTCATTCTTAGGAAAACCTATAAGAAATCTATATCATTAAAAGTAACATATGAAATTTAAATTTAAACAATTAACGCACGGAACCCTCTCCACGCGAGTCGAGTTCGCACTTCGCGGTTTTTTCTGTATACTCATGTTTCAGCGAATATTTAAAACTGTAATAATTGTTTACAGATTAAGATTAATGATCAAGATTATTCATACACACACACACTTTTTAACTAATTAACTAGTTAGTAGTGCTGTAGTTATAGGAATTCTTCTTGGTTTTTCTTTAACGTTCAAGTAAGGGAAGAGCAGAACTTTCCGACACGAGCATCTGTTTATGCTTAATGGAAGTTTCCAACCTTGTTTCTAGTGATATAAAAAAAATTAAAAAAACCTCAGGTTGAAGTCAATAATTTCATGAGTCGTACCGTTTTTTTGATCTGTAGTGTGCGTAAGTATTTGAATGTGTGAGGGAGCGCCTTTGATGGCAACTGTAACCCGATCTCATTCAGTGACACTTTATTTGAATGACTGCCTATAGACAACCGATCCTTCGATTTTTTATCGGGAAAATTGGCTACAGAATTGACCAATGGGCATCTGGCTACAGGCTGTGTTGTACACAAATAAAAATCGGGTACCCTTGACAGCTGCTTACGTGGGGTCTGTGATGTCTGTGTAAAAAAACCAATATTTTTTTGTGAAATTTTGAATTACAGGTGTCATAATGTACGAGTGTCTGTTCGGGAAAGCTCCGTATTCTTCGAGTACATTGAAAGAACTCATAGAGAAGATACAAAATCGAATTCCTATTGTGGTAAGTTTATCTATATCTATAAAACAGTACCGTGACTGACTGACAGAAAACGCACAGCCTAGACCACTGGACCTAGAGACTTGAAATTTGTCAAACATGTACCTTGAGTGTCTATGAACTGAAAGAAAAAACGAATTTAGATGGCGCTATTGTTTTAGCCAGAGGTCTAAATGTCATACCAAATGAATGGTACAGAGACCCCTCCGTAGTAAAACTAGCTACAGCAGGCTTATTATTTCAAAGGAACGCGACATCGTATAGACACTGGCAGCCCTCTTGGTTTTATGGTCCTTGTCTATACCTATAAAACAGTACCGTGACTGACTAACTGACAGACAACGTACAGCCTAAACCACTGGACCTAAAGACTTGAAATTTGGCAAACATGTACCTTGAGTATCCTAGAGGCGCACTAAGAAGGATTTTTTCGAAATTCCCACGGGATAGGGAACTAGCCCATTTTGAAATATTTCACGAGGGCAAAGCCGCGGGGCATAAGCTACTTGTACGTAAGTCCAGGGGTTGAAAAACCAATAAGATATTGGTTATAACTTATAACCAATTTAAAAAAGTTGGAAAGCCCCCGACATTGTCATTTCACAGGTCAATATTTCAAAAACGAATAAACCGATTTTAACTAAACTTAGCTAATAATCATCTCGATTAAACTAGCTTTCGATTAAAAGAAACCGCATCGAAATCGGTCTATCCGTTTATGAGCTATGCCACATAGATACACAGGTCAAACTTATAACTGAACACCCCTCTTTTTCGTCTTGGGTTAAAAACCATCTAACATCATATTAGGACCAGTGATATTATACGTAAAGATATGTCATGTGCTCACAAGACAATAGAAAAACGTGTTCCGAACACTTTGACAGTTGCGCGCAAGTTTGGACCTTATTCGAGAGCCACTGATTCCAGAGGCTACAATTGTAGCCTTTTCTGCGTCCTATTTTCGGCGCGCTGATGACATATCTACCTCTTTTTATATGTAACTATGCCCCGCGGCTTTGCCCCCGTGAAATATTTCAAAACGGGCTAGTTCCCTATCCCGTGGGAATTTGGAAAAATCCCTTCCTAGTACACCTCTAGGATACTCAAGGTATGTTTGCCAAATTTTAAGTATCTAGCGGGTGGTAGGGCCTTGTGCGAGGTCCGTTCGGATCACTACCACCATCTTACTCGCTAATTTTGCCGCTAAGCAGCAGTGCTTGCACTGTTTTGTTCCGGTGTGGAGAGTAAGACAGCCGGTGTAATTACGGGCACAAGAGGCATTTCATCTTAGCTCTTTAGGTTGGCAACGCATCTGCGAACCCTCCGGGGTTGTGGGTCTATGGGCAGTGGTGATCACTTACCATCAGCGCCACGTTTTATACAGCTACAAGTTACAATTTACAAGCGGAAGTCTCTTTCTATCACCTTTTGTTAGAAAGAGACTTCCGCTTGTAAATTGTAACTTGTAGCTTTATAAACCACGGCCCAGGTGACCCACTTGCTCTTGTCTAGGTCCAGTGGTTTAGGATGTGCGTTGTCTGTCAGTCTGTCACGGTACTGTTTTATACGTATAGATATCATAGATATAGTCGTCCCACGATAACTCTGCAACGAACTGACAACAGTAGAAATCTAAAGTTTGTTTATGGCAACACTGATTTATAGTCAAACAACACGTTTTGAACTTTTGATTAGATTAAACATAAACAGGTCATCGTTCATCCACCATCCACCATTAAAATACCTCTGAAATTTCGTTTTCTAGATTTTTTTTACCGCACGACAAAACCTATTAAGCACTGGCAAAATTGTCCTCCAATGGACAGAGCTATGTTTGAAAAAAAAAACAGCGACTTTTGATTACTACTATCATTGTTGTTTATAATTAAAGAAATGTCCGAGTGTCATGAAAAAATTATTACCACAGCGTGACTTTTCTGGGTTGCCAATTAATATCCTATGCAGGGTTATCGTGAGACGATTATAAGGACAAACAATATGTAGGCGAAGCTATATAGACCCTGTATGCCCTTGCAGCTGCCTCCGAACTCCTCAATATCCCCGGGCTGCCAGGACCTGCTGACGAGGCTGCTGCAGCACGAGCCCGAGGAGAGGATCAGCTACGAGGAGTTCTTCGGCCACGGCTACTTGGACCTCGAGCATATGCCTAGCAAGGGAAACTATGATAAGGTATGGCATCATCACCACCAACCTGTTCCACCCAGGGTCCTATGTCACCAACATTACAATAGGCTAGTGGACTCATATCATAAATTATAAAAAATATATGATTGGATCCGACAGACTTCGCTCTGTCAAAAATATTTGGAATGTATAATTCTCAACAATAAATCTCACGCGCAAGTGGACAGATAGTGCTCCTTCAACATAGTTTTCATCATCATCATCATCATGTCAGGCTCAAGACGTCCACTGCTGGCCGGCGGCCTCCCCCGCGGCTCTCCCCTCAGACCGGTCTTGTGCTTTCCGCATCCACCGCGGTCCCGCGATCTTTAGCAGGTCGTCGCTCCATCTTGTTGGAGGCCTACCGACAGCTCGTCTCCCGGTCCGCGGACGCCATTCGAGAACCTTCCGACCCCATCGGCCATCAGTTCTGCGAGCAATGTACCCCGCCCGCTGCCACTTAAGTTTCGCAATTTAACATAGTTTTATCTAATGCAAATTCTTGTTTCCATCGGCAGGCGGTGACGTTAATAAAGCAAGCAGTGGAGCTGGACAGCGCAGGTCGACTGGAAGAAGCGTTCGCGGCGTACTGCGCCAGCCTGCGGTACCTAGTGCCCGTCGTCCATTGCGAGGGCGATGCGATGCGGCGGCAGGCGCTGAGGGCTAAACTCACCAGGTGAATACCTTTTTTGTAACAATAAATAAGAATCTAACTTAAATTAAAATAATCGATTTATTGATTATTTTTGTTTTTATTTTTATGAAACATTCATAGAATGAAATTCAACATACAATGACTATGCTAAGAAAAATCCGTTAAGCAGCTGGACTTGAACCAGCAACCTCTGTAATCCGTACCACGCTCCACCAATTAAGCTATACTTAACGTTGGTGTACCTAACTAATTTTTCAATGCCTTGTGTCGTATTTTTTTTATTTGGAAGATCTCTCCTCAGCGCCATCTATGAGTAGCTTAATCAAGCGGCTGCGTACACTGCGTACATTTTGCTTAAGAGCAGGGCTCTGCTAACACTGGACTTCTTAAAACACTGGGGAAAAGCGTTAAAATCTATCTACGGAACCCTCGTGCGCGAGTCCGACTCGCACTTGGCCGGTTTTTTTTTTATTTAGGGGCTTTGTTCAGAGATGAACACACGGACCAACCACCCTCTGGACACCAAATGTCAGGGCGAACGTTTCCGAAACGCATATGCTCATTTGCACCTATAAAGCTCTCTAGCCTCCAATCGCGGCTCACTTTCGACCAGATGACAAGCGAGATGACAAGCTGTGAACCAATCACGACGCACTCCCCCGCCCGCTCACCGCGGCTTTTCTCGTAATAACTTTCCAAGTAAATTATAGAAGATGCGCTGTCCAGAGGGTGGTTGGTCCCTTTGGTTGTCATCAAAAACTGCCGTGTTGTACTGGAAGACATTTTTCGTGGATTTTGTACTAGACCCAAAGTCCATGGTGTTGGTAAGATGATGCCAATTACCAATTATACATTTGCAGGTACATGGAGCGAGCGGAAGAGATAAAGCAACTCCTGCGCGCGCCCCCCGCCGCCCCCCCCGCCCCCCCGCCGCCCCCCCGGCGCGGCTACGCCTGCTGCGGGGTGGCGGGGGGCGGGAACAGCTACGATTTTGGTCAGTGGCCATATTTGACATATTCACAGTCCAGTGCCCCATATATGGGTCACGACGAACTAGCTTCACACGTCCGTGCGGCAGTATTCAGAAAGAGATTGTAGTGTCGAGGAAATTAATTCCTGACCAAGGATCATGGAAAGTAAACGGATTGACAAAGCCCATACTTTGAATCGTTCTTATTTACATTCAGCGCCATCTACCTTGCTTGAGTGACACATTCGTACCGCTGTTTTGTTATTGTTTGACCCGCTGGCTGCGACCTTGGCGCCGTCTAGAAATTGCCTGAATTTTAAGATAACTGCGGGGAACGATTCGAAGTATGGGCTTTGACAGTCCGTATACTATCCTCCTTGTTCCTGACCCACCGTAGAACATTTTCATAGTGAACGTCATAACGATTTTCCTTGTCAAGCTATGCGATGTCACCATGACGTTTACTGTGAAAAGGTTCCATGGTGGGTCAGGAATTAATTTCCTCGATCGTACTAATCCGATTGCTTACCAGGGCCCTATTTCACTAACTTTACAATTGTCAGTTTTCGTTTAGTGGTGGTGGTGGTGATAGTTGGGTCTGTGTGGCATGTGTTGATTCGTGTAGCAGTGGAGGCGGAGGTGTTGCATGGAAACATACATTTGCCGCACAGATATAACTATTTGGCATAAGTGGTCGCGGGTGAGCAAAGTAATTGTTTTTAGTTCGGTTTCAACTGCCGACTTGAAGAGCTTATGTTTTAGCGCGCTTCATAATAATATTGTCAAAGAAATGTAGTTCAAATTGTCATGTAAAACTGACAATTGTAAAGATGGTGAAATGGTGGCCTGGTCGTTCATCTAGTGACCCATAGGGGGACGAGCACGAGTCGGGGCAGATGTTTGTGTGATGAATACGAATGTTTGTTCTCGGGTCTTGGATGCTTAGTATGTATATAACTACTAACTGTTGCCCGCGACTTCGTCCGTGTAGATTTCGGTTATCGCTATCCCGCGGCAACTATGCAATTTTCCGTAATAAAAAGTAGCCTATGTTATTCCTCAATATTCAAACTATCTTTTTACCAGATTGGTGCAGCGGTTTTCCCTTGAAGAGGTAACAAACAGACAGACAGAGAGACAGAGTTACTTTCGCATTTATAATATTAGTTAGGATGTTTGTCCGTTGTCCAGTACCCATAGTACAGGCTTTGTCTAGTTTGGGACTAGGTCAATTGGTGTCAATTGTCCCATGGTATTTATTTGTGGTGCACCTGTGCAGGTACTCCAGGCGATACGGAGGCGCCGCTCCGCGCGGCGTGCGCGGCCTGCGCGCGCCCGCAGGGCTCCGCTGGCGGCTGCGCCTGCGGAGCCCCCGCCCCCGCTGAGGTTAGCTAACAACGAAACTAGCGGCGCTGTGAGCTATAGACCTCGCTAGCTCATTCTTGAACTTTTTTAGTTTTTTAAGCTTCCGTAGCGAAAATGGCAAAAACGGAACCCTTATAGGATCACTTTGTTGTCCGTCTGTCTGTCTGTCAAGACCCTTTTTCTCTGGAACGCGTGGAGGTAACATGCTGAAATTAATATCAAATACCCAAGCCTACGGTCTCTTGAAGCTGTGAAAAAATTAAACTTCTAAGTCAACTCAATCACAAGAGGAACTATAGAGGAGGCCTCTGCCCAGCAGTGGGACGTAAAATGGCAATTTTATAGAAAGTTGTACATCCACTTTTTTTATTTTGATTTTTTTATGAAATGAAATGAAATATTTTTATTGCGAGAATACAGGTCATAAGTTACATAGGTACATAACCAACACTGCGTTCTGCCTCTGCGTTAATACTATTATTAAGATACAGGTAAACTCAGCTTAGTAACTACATGAGATCAATTACCTAAGTATAGTATCTAAGTTTATTGCGAGCATGTTATGTTATATCTACTTAGAATCACGAGCACTGTCGATTTTAATGGGTGAAAAAAAATTACCCAAAAATTTCATACATTTTTTGTATGTCCATTCCACTTCTATTCCGTTACGCTCATGTATTTGAAAAGGGTGACAGAATGCAACACAATATTTTGGGACATTTTTTTTTTTCACGTACTAGCTTATACCCCGCGGCTTTTCCCCGTGAAATATTACAAAATGGGCTAGTTCCCTGTCCAGTGGGAATTTCGAAAAATCCCTTCTTAGTGCACCTCTGGGATACTCAAGGTATATATTTGCCAAATTTCAAGTCTCTAGGTCTGTCAATCAGTCAGTCACGGTACTGTTTTATAGGTATAGATTAAAATCAATAGTGCTCGTGATTCTAAGTAGATATGATGTGAAAATTTCAAAATTCCGGAAAAAAAATGTGTGTACAACTGTGTTTACAACAAGGCTGATCTGTCAACAAACCTCAGCTTCAGCTCATCAGCTTGTGGTTTCCTTTCACCAGAAGACTGGTCCAGACCCTGGCACAAGCCGAGCCAGAGGCAAGGCGTCCAGCAGCCCGGTGAGGTCGAGGCTCAAGAGGCTGTTCGGGTTGCAACAGGATGTGCCTTACTTGGACTCCGACAGTATGGTAAAACATTAATCCCATAAACATCCTAACTAATATTATAAATGTGATAGCCCTGTGGTTTGATCGCCTCAAGCAGAGAGTCGTGGGTTCAAACCCCGGCTCGCACCTGTGTTTTTCGGAATTTATGTGTGAAATTACATTTGTGATGTATCATGAGCTTTTCGGTGAAGGAAAAACATCGTGAGGAAACCTGCACACTCCTGCGAAGCAATTCATTGGTGTGTGAAGTTCCCAATCCGCAGTGGGCCCGCGTGGGAACTATAGCCCAAGCCCTCTCATTCTGAGAGGAGGCCTGTGCACTGCTGGCAGTAGGACGTAAATAGCCTGATGACTTTGTGCCAAGTTTCTTGCGGCGCATTCTTCTTGGCAATCATGGTCTTTCCGAAAGCGCTGGTAGACTCGAAAAAAAAATACGTCTTTAACACAGCATTAAACTGCCTATTTGCTGAATACAATTTTGAATTTGAATGATGATGATGATTATTATGAATGCGAAAGTAACTCCGTCTCTCTGTCTGTCTGTTTGGTACCTCTTCACGGGAAAACCGCTGCACCAATCTAGATGAAATTTGGTAAGATGGTTTGAATATTGAGGTATAACATAGGCTACTTTTTATTCGGGAAAATTGTATAGTTCCCGCGGGATAGCGATAACCGAAATCTACGCGGACGAAGTCGCGGGCAACAGCTAGTTAAAAATAAAATTAGTAAATATCTTGGAACAATATACACCAATTGACCTAGTCCCTAACTAACTATGGAGAGTAAGACAGCCGGTGTAATTACGGGCACAAGAGGCATTTCGTCTTAGCTCTCTAGGTTGGCAACGCATCTGCAAACCCCCCGAGGTTGCGGGTGTCTATGGGCAGTGGTGATCACTTACCATCAAGTGACCCACTTGCTCGTTTGCCTTCCTTATCGTATAAAAAAAACTGGGCAAAGCCTGTACTACGGGTACTAGACAACGGATAAACAAACTATATTTGATATTTATTTTATTTATTTAACATTCAAGACCCGAGAACAAACATTCGTATTCATCATACAAACATCTGTCCCGACCGAGGATCGAACCCGGGACCTCAAGCTTCATAGTCAGGGTCTCTAACCACTAGACTATCCAGTCGTCAATTTTTTTTTTATTCCTCAGGCTGAAGACGCACAGACAGACAAACCGAAGCTACCAGTGGGAGAGACGACAGGCGAAGCTTGTCGCATCACGTGACTTGCCTACAGTATTCCGTGGCTTTGCTTATGGTACGTCAGCGTCAACGTGATAAGCAACTTTTGAAGCTGACCCTACAAGTACATTTTAGTTTGTTCCTCAGAACTGTTCGTGTCAATCTTAAATGCGCCCTGAGTGGAGTTTAGCATGGCCCCATTACCATAATTAAAATTTTACTATATATTTTGGAGTGGATAATTATATGTTTTCTACGAGAAGTCTACAGAAAAAAAAATGTCTTTGTAAGTACTTTTTTAAATTCTCGGCTACGCTTACACCCGTGAGTAATTTAATTTCTTTTTTATTGAAAAAGAGAGGCGAACGAGCAAGCGGGTCACCTAATGATAAGTGATCACCGCCACCCATGAGGACCATCCCAAGAGTCACTAGTCCGTTGCCGGCTTTTAAGGAGGAAAGCTGGGGGGGAGCGATCGGGCCTCCGGCACTCTCACTGCGGAACGAAACGCAGCAAGGGCGCTGTTGCTTCACGACGATTTTCTGCGAGACTATATGCATCCCTTTTTAAGCCTATCTATTCCTTTCAGTCTTGCCTGTATTGTCTATAAAGTCTTTCTTCCACAAACGTTGCGAATTTTAGCTGTCATTTTAGGGTTCCGTACCTCAAACGGGAAAAACGGAACCCTTATACTATAAGACTTATAGGATCACTTTGTTGTCCGTCCGTCTGTCTGTCCTAGAAACTTGAAACTTGGTATGAAGGTAGCTCTTACAGCACAACCACTCAGAAAATTCTCAAAATCTAAAATTTTTATGTGTTTGTATACGTTACAGACCAATATAAAATGACCCCACACTGCGTACATTTTGCTTAGGAAGATGCTCTGCTCATACCGGACAACTTAAAACTCGCACTTGTTTTGTCTCTGGAATTAAAAAAATATACTATAGTTAAGTGTACGACTACATCAGTAAATGTCCGACTGTAGAACAGGGATTAATTTTAACGCAGTGTTGTGTTTTCTATGCCGCTCTGACTCGCGACATGAAAACGCTACTCCACAGGCCCCCGCTTCACCAACTTTACAATTGTCAGTTTACAATGACAGTTCGGTGTCAACTGCTGACTTGAGGAGCTTTTGTTTTAGCGCGCTTCATATTGCCAGTGTAAAGAGCTTATACCTACCAGTGGTCCGACGCCTTTGATGTTTGCGTAAATGCCGACACCGCAACCGCATGGCCAAAGCACCAAGGAGGGCGAAAGTTCCTAACTAATCGGGCAGTGGCGGCGTATGCAAGGGGCTCGCCCTGCCCGCCCCGCACCCCGCACCCCCCGCACGATTGACCTGTCTAGAGGCCTTCGTCGGACGACTGTATAGACTGTGATATTGCCAAAGAAATGTAGTTCGAATTATCATATAAAACTGACAATTGTAAAGATGGTGAAATAGGGGCCGCCGAGAATTTAAATTCCTCATAGCACACCGTTACTAGTCTAGAAGACTATGAGAAAACGTTGACGGGGCTCCGTGCGCGGCGCTCCTATTCCCTGTAGTTTAGCGAACTATAAAGATATGAAAGCATAACGCCTATACATCGGCGCACGAAAATATGACACTAACACACACAACTGCGACACACGTATACGTGACACTCGCACGCCGAAAGCCGCAGCCCGCCAATGAGCGGCGACACGCGTCGGCTACGCTCGGCCTTTCTCGACAGTGTTCGGTCGAACCATCCAGCTATCCTGCTTAGCGAGGACGACGTGATTCAACATACAATGAGAATGCAAAGAAAAATCTGTTAAGCAGCTGGACTTGAACCAGCAACCTCGGTAATCCGTACCACGCTCCACCAATCAAGCTATACTTAACGTTGGTGTACCTAACGAATTTTTCAATGCCTTGTCATATTTTTATTTGGAAGATCTCTCCTCAATCAATAAATCGATTATTTTCATTGACGACGTGATTGTCAAGAATGGCTTTTTAAAATGTATATTTACCTACATAAGAAAGGTAATTCTAGTGTTTTTTTTTTATATCTGTATGGTTTCAACACCACGACATACGATGGCATTGTCAAAATATTAAATTACGCAAAACAATAATTCACAATCGAAACTCCCGTGACAAAAACCCGTAAGTCTTGAATGTCACGGCTGATTGGTGCATTTTGTTCTAAATTTTTTCCACGCCTATTACGGTATCTTTGTCGTGGAGCCACTTTTAGGGCTTAGTTACGTCTCCATAGATATTATTCGTAGAGTTAAGGTCGCTTTGACGCAACTCTGACCTAGACTAGGAAATACATAGTCGTCGAAAGAAAACCAATAGATATTCTATGGGGAATTTAAATGTTAAATTCCCCATGACTCAACTGTAGAGCGCCGTAGTGTGCCGTAGATCAAAGACTTGTTTGTATGAGTTTTGCATGAATTTATTGTTATTAGAATTTATGGTTTGTTTATGAATGAAATGATAATTTGTTTTGTAATGACCAATGAAGTTATTGTTTATTTCGTTAGATTTTAAGGCTGTGCCTCGATGAATAAATACTTTCCACTTTTAAGATTTGTTTATTTAATTAATCTAAAAATGCACTCTTAACCCTTTACTTGCCAGAACTGAAAAGAGAAATGAACTAGAAACAATTACTTTGCTCACCCGCGACCACTGCTACACGAATCAACACATGCCACACAGACCCAACTATCACCACCACCACTAAAGTAGTTGGTCAGCTTGGTAGCTCCTATTCCGATTGATGACGTGTCATCAATCGGAATAGGAGCTCCGCGAAGCGGTGCTTCGTCGGTCTCGGCTCATCATTTATTGGATAATTTTATATCATTGACACAAGGTCGACGAAGCTTGCGCAGACATGAAATTCAGTAAAAAAAAGATACTGTTGAATATAAAATCTGTAGACATGGTAATAGGTGTAGCTCTTTTCCAGGCTGCACCAATCTGGGCAGCTTAGCAAAAAAACTAAATGTATATTCACATTTTAAGACAACTATTCTAGTATATTCAATTCGATTTGAATCTTAAATCTTGGTGTTAGGGTTGAAATTGTAACTGCACATTATGTGGTTGATAAATCGTACTATGCCCGGAAAAGGATTAAGAATCCCATCGCTGGGGACAGGCTTCCATTGACCATGAGAGGGCTTTCCTTTGTTTTTTAAACAACTCATTTGATTTCAACTAAATAATTTGGCCAATCCTGGAGACTACGTTCTAGAACGACAAACGAAATAACTATTAAAATAAAACAAGCATTAATCACTTAATTATTTATTTACTTCATTAACCTAATCCGAGACGACACAAACATCTGTAAAATTCAGCTGTTCTCGCAGCAACGTTAGGAAACCTGCACGTTGAAATTTTCACTACTATTACTACTGGTTCATTATCCCCATAATTAAAAATTAGTTGACATTTGAAGGGTGCACGGAAAGAACATGTCTACTTAGTGACCTTAGCAACTTTTTGAGTTATTGCATAGACAACATTTCATATTTTTCACACCTGGAAATTAATATAGGTATCGAAAGGGCTTTGCCTCCTGAACACACCACTATATTTATAAAAAAATTATATTACTTACTTTTTTAAATACAAGAGAATAAAATGAAATTACCAATTCTACCAAAACTACGCAAGAATGGGTGTTAATACCTTTGCCGTTTTCACAACAATAATTTGACATGACACACATTATGTTTGACAATGTCAGATTTGACATCTTGGATTTTGTTTTTTTGATCGTGACAAGACAAAGGCAATTGGTCCATCCTAGCGTAGTTTCGGAGTTACGTCCTTTTGGAATAAGTACCTTTTAATAAATTAATTACAAATCCTAATGAAAATTTAAAACCGTAGGTTTGCTCCTCTTTCAAAGTAGAAAGCAGACAATTAATCAAATTATAGTCTCAAAAATATGAAATGTTGTCAATTTTCGTATAAGTACATCTTTTTTTTAAGTGATAAAAAAGATAAGTGACATAAATATTTGTATCTGTAACTGAGTGGTAACTTATGCTATCGAGTGCTCTACATATTGAGATTAAAATCTAATTTTAAAAAAAAGTGACTAGACAAGTTCTCTCCATGTACCCTTCATATTGTTTGTAGCCATCATCACCATCATCAGCCTATTTATGTCCCACTGCTGGGCACAGGCCTCCTCTCAGAATAAGAGGGTGTAGCATTTTCATATCATTTTAACAATGCAGGCTCCCCTATAAATTGAGTGCTTTCAAACTCGTATCGTAATTGAATACACAAGTATTCATCTTAAAATATACATTAAGTCTATTTATAAGTGCAGAAAGTTGGGTTCGTACACAAAAATATTTCAATCTCAATAATATCAAAGACTTGCAATTATAACATGAAACCGCCGTGAAACTCAATCGTAGTGAAATAAACGTACCACGTATGCCAGTCGAGTATAGCCGGACACGTTTCGGACTAATCCGTAGTCCTTCCTCTAGAAGCACACGCTACGCCGGTAGCAAAACGTAAACTGCTGCTGCGGATTAGTCCGAAACAATCAGTATGTCAGTCGCGTATAGCCCACGCGAGAAATCCAACTCTCCCCACGATACACAGCCAAAAAAAGTAAAACGTCTCGAGCAACTGTATTTAAAAAAAAATCGGATCTTACATGCCCTAAAACGAGTGACTTCATAAATGACTGTGCTATAGTAGTGCACCCCGGGTCTGTCCGGGCTAGTAGTTGTAGTCATCCCCGTTGGCCTCCTCGGGATTGTATTTGTTTTCGTCGTCGTCCGTCGGCTCCTGCTTGATCTGAACATCCAAGGCCGGCAGACTGAACTCGGGATAGTCTGGAAGAAGAAATAAATA
Source organism: Clepsis dumicolana (assembly GCA_963691665.1). NCBI lineage: Eukaryota > Metazoa > Arthropoda > Insecta > Lepidoptera > Tortricidae > Clepsis > Clepsis dumicolana. The sequence continues at coordinate 1,208,193 of OY829532.1, read as the reverse complement.
AAAATCATGACTTGGCTCGCGAGGTTACCGCCATGCGGCCTGCCCCCAAACTACGAAATTCGAAAATCGAAGTTCGTATCGTGTCGTCCCGCTCAAGCTAATATCATTTAATACGAGAGAGCGGGACGGCACGATACGAAGTTCGAATTTTGCACTTCGTAGTCTGGGGGCTGTTGACTCGACACAGTGGTCCCGATAGTCGTTTCGGCGAACGGTCTGTTAGCGAAGAGCCTTGACCATCACCTTAAAAGGCTCTCGCTAGATGGTTGGGTCAAGGGTCAGATACAGAAGGCGGTACTCCTGGACACGGCTCGGATAGTCAGGAGGTTCCTCTCTCTGTCGCCCTGACCACCGGTAGCTTAGGCCTCGCCTCGCTACCGGCGGCACTCTAGGTTAAGTTTTTATAACGTTTTTATATTTTGTATTAATAATGTTTTATTACTTTTTATATGAATATTGTAAAAACCTACCCTAAGGGATTTAAATAAATCTACAGAAATAAAGGTCAATCAACTTTTCATTGCCACTCGTTGCCATGGAGATGTCCTCTGGCTAACTCATCAAAAATATGATTTAAACTTGCTAAAAAAACATCACGTGATTAAAGTTGCTAAAGAACACAACGTGATCAAAGTTGGTAAAAAAAAACATCACGTGATCAAAGTTGCTAAAAACATCACATGATTAAAGTAAAGTTGCTAAGAACATCACATGATTAAGGTAAAGTTGCTAAGAACATCACGTGATCAAAGTTGCTAAAAACATTACATGATTAAAGTAAAGTTGCTAAGAACATCACGTGATCAAAGTTGCTAAAAACATCACATGATTAAAGTAAAGTTGCTAAGAACATCACGTGATCAAAGGTGCTCAAGAACATCACGTGATCAAAGTTGCTAAAGAACATCACATGATCAAAGTTTCTAAAGAACATCACGTGATTAAAGTTGCTAAAGAACATCACATGATCAAAGTTTCTAAAGAACATCACGTGATCAAAGTTGCTAAAGAACATCCGTGATCAAAGTCGCTAAAACATCACGTGTCATTAAAATTGCTAAAAAACAACACGTTATTAAAATTCTAAATTAGATTACGTGATTAAAGTTGCTAAAAAAACATCAATTGATGAGAATTGCTAAAAAAACATCGCGTGATTAAAGTTGCTAAAGAACATCACGTGATCAAAGTTGCTAAAACCATCACACATCATCACACGTGCTTGTCTCGCGGCCGCAGTAAGGCCGCCGCTGTGTGTGTGTGTGTACTGACCGGTGGCCGGCTCCTGCTTGACCTTGATCTCGTCGAGCCGCAGCTTGGGCTCCTTGCGGTCGCGCTCCTTGTCCCGGTCGCGGCGCGGGCGCTTGCGGTCGCGGTCGCGGTCGCGGTCCCGGTCGCCGCGGTCGCGCGCGCGCTCCTTGTCCTTGTCGCGGCGGCGGCGCTCCGAGCGGGAGCGCGAGCGCCGGCGCCGGCGGCTGAGGACAATAAAACGCTTGTAAATAATAGTAGAGAGTTGCGCCTGCTCGGTCTTTAAAGGGAGCGCTCCGATCTCTTTCAATCGGTGAAAAGAACTGGTTCGGTCTTTTAGTTCCTTTAAAGACTTTAGTTCAGTGAACGAGTTGGAACTGTTTTGCTGTGAAATACACGGAACGGAATGATAGTTGTTCATCTCACTCCCACTTGGTCTAAACACTTTGAACGAGCGCTATTTATCTCGCTCCTCGGTTACGGTCACACTCACTCGCTCCGTTCCGCTCAAGCGATTCATCTACTCCATTCCTCTGCCTACTGAACTAAAGGAGCGAAGACCGATTCAAATCGTGCTAAAGAATTTAGTTCCTTTCGGTCCGCGACGGGAATTGATTCCTAACAGTTCTTAGTTCCTGACCGACTCAAGCCTACTCAGTCAGGCTGTCACGGCCGGCGTCGCCGCACGCGCGTTTGCTTGTTTATAATTTGGTTGTAATAGTTTTACGTGAGCCTGTATGTATTTTATTTTATATTTATAGGTAAGTAATACTTACTTAAATCAACTTTAGGGCTTAATTTGGTATGGCACTTATAATAACTTCTTATTTAGAAGTGTCTATAATATGTAGACCTACGTAATAATTTATAAATCTCATATTTTGTAAAACAACAATAAAAATAATGATTTCGAAGTAAAAAAAACTTACATTTTACCGATATTATCTTTAGACGTAAGTAATATATAACAGCAAGCAACCCTAGCAACACGCCTGGACGTCAGAGGGGTGTAACGACGTGAAGGGGGAAGTAGGTATATAAATGGCGGCGTTTTGGACTCGGTCAAAAGAGATTCCGTTCCACTTTGTTACCCGACTGCGAAACGTAATGTGTTTAATTAATAGTCTATGTAAGCATGTTCGTTCCTTTGTGGCACTCGAGAGACCGAACGCGTGGGCCGATTTTAATGATTCTTACGTCAAACGATTCGTGTTAATCTTGCGAGTGTCACTAAAGACATGACAGTAATTTAAATCCAATATAGCGATCACCAGACGCCATATTGTGAAAAACTAAAAATAAAAAGTCTACAAACCATATAAAGTGGAGTATCATTGAATAAGTATTTGAAAATCAACTTTAGGTTTCTTATATAATTTTTAATTTTGAGCGACCATTTATGATCTATAACTGTTTAAAGTTGGTTCGCAAACATTTCCAGTTTAAAATATGAAAACCCGACTGCAAAAACAATTAACTAAAAAGAGAAAAACTAGCCCATTATTAAGTACTCTATACATAGGTAGCTTGAATATTATTATTAAATTATTAAAAAGAGAAAGACTAGCCCATTATTAAGTACTCTATACATAGGTAGCTTGAATATTATTATTAAATTATTAAAAAGAGAAAGACTAGCCCATTATTAAGTACTCTATACATAGGTAGCTTGAATATTATTATTAAATTATTAAAAAGAGAAAGACTAGCCCATTATTAAGTACTCTATACATAGGTAGCTTGAATATTATTATTAAATTATTAAAAAGAGAAAGACTAGCCCATTATTAAGTACTCTATACATAGGTAGCTTGAATATTATTATTAAATTATTAAAAAGAGAAAGACTAGCCCATTATTAAGTACTCTATACATAGGTAGCTTGAATATTATTATTAAATTATTAAAAAGAGAAAGACTAGCCCATTATTAAGTACTCTATACATAGGTAGCTTGAATATTATTATTAAATTATTAAAAAGAGAAAGACTAGCCCATTATTAAGTACTCTATACATAGGTAGCTTGAATATTATTATTAAATTATTAAAAAGAGAAAGACTAGCCCATTATTAAGTTCTCTATACATAGGTAGCTTGAATATTATTATTAAATTATTAAAAAGAGAAAGACTAGCCCATTATTAAGTTCTCTATACATAGGTAGCTTGAATATTATTATTAAATTATTAAAAAGAGAAAGACTAGCCCATTATTAAGTACTCTATACATAGGTAGCTTGAATATTATTATTAAATTATTAAAAAGAGAAAGACTAGCCCATTATTAAGTACTCTATACATAGGTAGCTTGAATATTATTATTAAATTATTAAAAAGAGAAAAACTAGCCCATTATTAAGTACTCTATACATAGGTAGCTTGAATATTATTATTAAATTATTAAAAAGAGAAAGACTAGCCCATTATTAAGTACTCTATACATAGGTAGCTTGAATATTATTATTAAATTATTAAAAAGAGAAAAACTAGCCCATTATTAAGTACTCTATACATAGGTAGCTTGAATATTATTATTAAATTATTAAAAAGAGAAAGACTAGCCCATTATTAAGTACTCTATACATAGGTAGCTTGAATATTATTATTAAATTATTAAAAAGAGAAAAACTAGCCCATTATTAAGTACTCTATACATAGGTAGCTTGAATATTATTATTAAATTATTAAAAAGAGAAAGACTAGCCCATTATTAAGTACTCTATACATAGGTAGCTTGAATATTATTATTAAATTATTAAAAAGAGAAAGACTAGCCCATTATTAAGTACTCTATACATAGGTAGCTTGAATATTATTATTAAATTATTAAAAAGAGAAAAACTAGCCCATTATTAAGTACTCTATACATAGGTAGCTTGAATATTATTATTAAATTATTAAAAAGAGAAAGACTAGCCCATTATTAAGTACTCTATACATAGGTAGCTTGAATATTATTATTAAATTATTAAAAAGAGAAAAACTAGCCCATTATTAAGTACTCTATACATAGGTAGCTTGAATATTATTATTAAATTATTAAAAAGAGAAAAACTAGCCCATTATTAAGTACTCTATACATAGGTAGCTTGAATATTATTATTAAATTATTAAAAAGAGAAAGACTAGCCCATTATTAAGTACTCTATACATAGGTAGCTTGAATATTATTATTAAATTATTAAAAAGAGAAAAACTAGCCCATTATTAAGTACTCTATACATAGGTAGCTTGAATATTATTATTAAATTATTAAAAAGAGAAAAACTAGCCCATTATTAAGTACTCTATACATAGGTAGCTTGAATATTATTATTAAATTATTAAAAAGAGAAAAACTAGCCCATTATTAAGTACTCTATACATAGGTAGCTTGAATATTATTATTAAATTATTAAAAAGAGAAAAACTAGCCCATTATTAAGTACTCTATACATAGGTAGCTTGAATATTATTATTAAATTATTAAAAAGAGAAAAACTAGCCCATTATTAAGTACTCTATACATAGGTAGCTTGAATATTATTATTAAATTATTAAAAAGAGAAAAACTAGCCCATTATTAAGTACTCTATACATAGGTAGCTTGAATATTATTATTGCGCTAGTTTTTCTCTTTTTAATTAATTGTTTTTGTAGTCCGGTTTTTTGTTTTTAAATAATTAATGTATTATTATTCTTACGACCGGATAGCCTAGTGGTTAGAGACCCTGACTATGAAGCTTGAGGTCCCGGGTTCGATCCCCGGCCGGGGCAGATATTTGTATGGTGAATACGAATGTATGTTCTCGGGTCTTGGATGTTTAATATGTATATAAGTATGTATTTATCTATATAAGTATGTTTATCCGTTGTCTAGTACCCATAGTACAGGCTTTGCCTAGTTTGGGACTAGGTCAACTGGTGTCAATTTGTCCCATGATATTTATTTATTGTTATGGCGACGGTGAGCCGTACCTCTCTGCCGGCTGGTCCTCCTCGCGCGGCCGCTCGGGCCGCTCGGGCCGCTCGCGGTCGCGGCGGCGCGAGCGCGACGAGCTGCGCCGGCGCTGCGCCGAGCGCGAGCGGCTGCGCCGGCGCCCGCCGCCTGCAAAAACAATAAGCATCTCTGTTAACCCTCGTTGGCAGAAGTGAAATAAACAAAACCTAGTTCCAGTCTCTTTTAATCTTAACTAATATTACTAATGCGAAAGTAGCTCTGTCTTTCTGTCTGTCTGTTTGTTACCTCTTCACGGGAAAACCGCTGCACCAATCTAGATGAAATTTGGTAAGATAGTTTGAATATTGAGGAATAACATAGGCTACTTTTTATTCGGGAAAATTGTACAGTTCCCGCGGGCTAGCGATAACCGAAATCTACGCGGACGAAGTCGCAGACTGTCCAACAGTGGACAGGCTGTAATAGATTTTCTAGAACAGCGCCATCTATCGGATACATGGTTTGACTGGCTCATTGAATAGTTAATTGATTGCCTACTACGTAGTCATTAACTCCTACTCTCTTAGCTAGTTCTAATACATGTTGATAGATGGCGCTTATATCAAATTAGATTAAGTTTAGTTCATTTTCCTGCCGTATTGTCGTGTATATTTAAGGTGACAAACAATAAAATTGGACATTATTCCTCGATCAACTGACATCGTTTCATTCTCCTCAACTCCATCCTGGACAACCAAATCCACGAAGAAACACGGACAACAGCTAGTCTTAACTAATATTACAAATGCGAAAGTAGCTCTGTCTCTGTCTGTCTGTTTGTTACCCTATTCACGGAAAAACCGCTGCACCAGTCTAGATGAAATTTGGTAAGAAGATACTTTGAATATTGAGGAATAACAGGCTACTTTTTAGTCGGAAATGAATGAATGAAATGAATGAACTATTTTTACTGCGACAATACAGGTCATAAGTTATATAAGTACATAACCAACACTGCGTTCTACCTCATCGGCATGCAAAATTTTTGACAAATATTATTATATTCTGTATATCTAGACATAAAAAAGGTACAGATAAACTCAGCTTAATAACTACATGACATCAATAACCTATAGTATCTAAGTTTATTGCGAGCATAACAGAAATTAAATATTTTAATACTCATTCAGTTATACTTGTTGAAAAAATTTATAGCTCCCGCGGGATAGCGATAACCGAAATCTACGCGGACGAAGCCGCGGGCAACAGCTGATTTTATATATTTGGGTCATTATTCGAGCATTTCAACCGCCTCACTTTCGTGGAGACGTTTTCGATGAATAGGGGGTTGTTGACCGATATAATCGTCCCACGATAACTCTGCATAAGATATTAACTGGCAACCCAGAAAAATCACGCTGTGGTAATACTTTTTTCATGTCACTCAGACATTTTCTTTAATCCTTGTGACGCTTAAGTGGTGTTAAAAGAAAACCAAGTCGTCAACATAAATTATAAATTTATTTAAAAAAAAAAAGCTAAAATTGAGCAAAGGGTCGTGGGGTAGGGCCTATCTGGTTTCACTTCGCAAACCGGTACTCCCCTGCCTGGTCTGACTGGCGACGGGTCCAGGTCTGACGAGGGTGAGGCGGCTCGGAGCGGGTGACGGGGCACTTGCCCTGCTCGTCGCCGAGGTGTTGGGTTGTGTGCTTCCACTTCGCGAAACGTAAGCGTAAACGTCGCACCCAATATTGGGTGCAAAATAGTACGCGATATTAATCCTCCGAAGAACGTCGGGTTTTTCAGGGTGGTGCGTCCACGAACACCAAAACTATTCCGATATAAATTATTAATTATAAAAAAATACGTTCGCCAGCGCGCGAGACGACACGCAATATTGTACGTGTGCGCTGCTGGTACGTGCTCGTCGCTCGTCGCTGCTCGCCGTGGACTGAGCCGGGACGGCGGCGCGAGCGCCTCGAATCTTCCATTCAATAATAAAGCTGGTGTCGTTAAGCGCAGCGCCAGATCGATCGCGTACAGAAGTGTTAACGTATTGATGTTTAAATATGTTCATTTTATTTTATTATTGTAAATATTATTATAGATTATTTCATTAATTAGGTTAGTATAATTTTAAACATTACTGTAGATTAGTCAATAAGTTAATATATGATTAAAATTTAAATATTTGTACATTATAATTTTATTAAAATAAGAAATAAATTATGTAACGAAGGTACAACGTTACATCCTAATCCTAACTAATATTATAAATGAGAAAGTGACTTTGTTTGTTTGTTACGCCTTCACGCCGCATCTACGTAACCGATCTTGATGAAATCTGGCATACTCATAGCCTTTGACCCGGAGAGGGACATATGCTACCTTTTATCCCGATTCCTAAAGTAGTTCCTGTGGGACAGTCAAATAATATCATCATTTATCAGCATCCTCATCATCATCATCATCATCATCATCAGCAGCAGTAGTATTTTTTTTCCTACTTAATATTTAATATACATGGGGAAACTTTTATCCCAATTCCTTAACTAGTTCCTGTGGAAGAGCTAAATAACAGATTTCGCTCGATTAGACGGAAGGCACAGTATGTAGCTGTGTGTGGTCGTATTGAAGTTCACGTGATTGCATACTTGCTTACGTATTTGCTTGCTTGCTTGCATTCTTCAGGCCGATCATGATGCATTAACTGTACCCTTGCATGCATGATTGGTTGCATGACTGGTTGGATGCTTGCATACTTGCTTGCATGCTTGCTAACATGCTTGCTTGCATGCTTGCTAACATGCTTGCTTGCATGCGTGCTTGCTTGCATGTTTTTGCCTACATGCTTGCTTGCATGCTTGCATCTTTGAAATGCTTATGGTTCACGCGAGCGAAGCCGCGGGCAAAAGCTAGTTAAAAATAATAATGATAGTAGCAATCAAAAGTTGCTGTTTTTTTTGTAATATGGCTCTGTCCATTGGAGGACAATTTTGCCAGTGCTTAATAGGTTTTGTCGTTGTGCGGTAAAAAAAATCTAGAAAACGAAATTTGAGAGGTATTTTAATGGTGGATGGTAGATGAACGATGACCTGTCTAATGTTTAATCTAATCAAAAGTTCAAAACGTGTTGTTTGACTACAAATCAGTGTTGCCATAAACAAACTTTAGATTTCTACTGTTGTCAGTTCGTTGCACAGTTATCGTGGGACGACTATAATCGCTTTGACGTTCCAATAAAGTTGCTGATTTGACCAAGTGGCAACATTCCTATTGTCAGCCCATACAAAATGAACGCGATGCTGATTGACTTACCAACACCATAGACTTCGGGTTAGCGCTTGAAAACGTCCGAACCAAACGACCACTAATCGAGCGTCAGCCAGTCTCAGTTTGGTCGAACGACAGCGCTATGACGTGTGGCTGTCATCGAAAAATGCCGTCTTATACTGGGACATTTGTGAATTTTGTACTAGACCCAAAGTCCATGGTGTTAGTAAGTCAATGGGCACCTGTACCGTGTTTTATATTATAAGGCTACAAGTTACAATTTACAAGCGGAAGTTCATTCTATCACCTTTTATTAGAAAGAGACTTCAGCTTGTAAATTACAACTTGTAGCTTTATAAAACACGACCCTGGTATACTCACGGGGCTCGTCCCTCTCCCTCTGCTCGCGGCTGTACCGCTCGCGCTCCCGCTCGTTGTCCTCGCGCCCCGAGTGTTTTATGTTCACGTCGGCGCCGCCCCGCCGCGTGCCGCCCAGCCCGCCGCCTGCGCACAGCGAAGTAAATTGCACAAAATGTTAACCTGGCCAACTTGGAAAAGTTGAGAAACCCTCATTTTTAACCGACTTCGAAAAACTTTTTGACACTACGAAATGAAATAAAAAAAAAAACCATTTTAACAATAAGTAAAATCGCCTTCAATAAAACCTCAAAAAAAAAACCATGTGCTTCATTCAATGAATATTCCGCTCGCACCGCACCGACTTCATATTTCTGCTAAGCCATAAAACTCATGGCTTTAGAGGATTATTTTATGTTTTTTTTTGAAGGCGGTTTTACGTAATGCTTTAGTTAGGTAATTAGGTTAAGTTCAGTTTCCGGATCCTCTTACTTTTATTTGTATGTCTACTCTTTTTTCTGATGTCCTGTCAATCGCCCGAAGGTTAACTGGTAGAGATCCCTTTAAGGGATAAGTTCGCCTTTGTACATTTGCTTTTGTTCTGTTATCTGTATTTTTTTGTTTTATGTGCAATAAAGAGATATACATACATACATACATACTTTTTGTTATTTTCATTTCAAAGTTCAATATCTAATACACAGGGTAATTTTTTTTATCACGGCACAAATTTTAACATGTGGTTTTGTATCGGTAATATAATATATACTCAGGCAAAATTAAAAGCCCAACCTTATGTTTACTATTTAAAAAAAAGGATCCTTTATTTAGATACATAACAGTTTTTACATTAATCAAAGAAAAAATTATGAACAATTAGTTTTGCCTGCGACTATATGACGTCACTAAAATACATAAAAAAAAAAAAAAACTTTTTGTTGCAAATTATCCTACTTTTATCGTGTCGTGTACGAATATCGTTAAGTTAGTGGAATCATTGAATCAGCAATATCTCAAATATTTTTTAAGCTAGAGTAAAAGTAACACAACATGGAAATTGCGTCTGTATCCTGTTTTTTTTAGTACAATAAAGTGTTTACTTACTTACTCACATGTATTATTGACTAACAATAGTGAAGCAAATATTAAAATTTGTGGTCCCGCCAGTATGGAGGATAATGGGAGAGCGGTAGGAACTAGGGCGGATCGTTTCAGAAATTAGAAATTAGCAAATGTGGTTTAAAATGTAAGAAAACAAACTTATTGTTCATTATTTTGTATGGAAGATTATAAAATTTGATATTTTTCGGATAATAATTAATGCAGCAGCAGCATAATTACAAGCGGAAAAATAGGGGGGGGGGGGGGGGCTACTTACTTTTAGTTAAAACTAAATTTTGCTGTTCATCTCCCTTCATCCTCGTGTCTGTCAGCCTGTGTGCCTGTCAGTCCGTCAGTCTTTCTGTCTATCAGTCTGTGTGTCCGTCAGTCCCTCTGTCTGACAGTCTGTGCGTCTGTCACTCACCCAGCCGTCTCCCAGCAGCCACTCCTTGACAGTTCTCGCGCGCTCGTAGTCTACCAGCACACGTTTCCCCTCGATCTCCCTCCAGTCTGTGTGTCTGCTGGTCTGTCTGCCAGTCTGTGTCTGCTGACATGTCTGCCAGTCTGTGTGTCTGCTGGTCTGTCTGCTAGTCTGTGTGTCTGCTGGCATATCTGCCAGTCTGTGTGTTTGCTGGTCTGTCTGCCAGTCTGTGTCTGCTGGTCTGTCTGTCAGTCTGTGTGTCTGCTGGTCTGTCTGCCAGTCTGTGTGTCTGCTGGCCTGTCTGCCGGTCTGTCTGCCAGTCTGTGTGTCTGCTGGTCTGTCTGCCAGTCTGTGTCTGCTGGTCTGTCTGTCAGTCTTTGTGTCTGCTGGTCTGTCTGCCAGTCTCTGTCTGCTGGTCTGTCTGCCAGTCTGTGTGTCTATCCGTCTCTCTGTCTGCAGTATGTATGTCTGCTGGTCTGTCTGCCAGTCTGTGCGTCTGTCACTCACCCAGCCGTCTAGGCAGCCACCCCTTGAAAGTTCTCGCGCGCTCGTAGTCTACCAGCACACGTTTCCCCTCGATCTCCCTCCAGTCTGTGTGTCTGCTGGTCTGTCTGCTAGTCTGTGTGTCTGCTGGCATATCTGCCAGTCTGTGTGTTTGCTGGTCTGTCTGTCAGTCTGTGTGTCTGCTGGTCTGTCTGCCAGTCTGTGTGTCTGCTGGCCTGTCTGCCGGTCTGTCTGCCAGTCTGTGTGTCTGCTGGTCTGTCTGCCAGTCTGTGTCTGCTGGTCTGTCTGTCAGTCTTTGTGTCTGCTGGTCTGTCTGCCAGTCTCTGTCTGCTGGTCTGTCTGCCAGTCTGTGTGTCTATCCGTCTGTCTGTCTGCAGTATGTATGTCTGCTGGTCTGTCTGCCAGTCTGTGCGTCTGTCACTCACCCAGCCGTCTAGGCAGCCACCCCTTGACAGTCCTCGCGCGCTCGTAGTCTACCAGCACACGTTTCCCCTCGATCTCCTTCCGTCCTCGTATCTGTCAGTCTGTGTCTGTCTGTCAGTCTGTGTGCCTGCTGGTCTGTCTGTCTGTCTGCTGGCCTGTCTGCCAGTCTGTGTGTCTGCTGGTCTGTCAGTCTGTATGTCAGCTGGTCTGTGTGCCACTCACCCAGCCGTCTCGGCAGCCACCCCTTGACGGTCCTCGCCCGCTCCACGTCCACCAGCACGCGTTTCCCGTCGATCTTCTTACCATCAGCGTGCTTGTACGCAGCTGTGAACGGTCACCTGATAAGTGCTGGGCGGGGGAATGGCTGACGAGTGACGATTTGTAATTTAATTTATAAAACTGACGGGTTAGCACGAGTTGCGCCACGTTTTTACCCGACTGCCGAAGGAGGGTTCTGTTTTCCGAGCGTATGTACGTTATCTATTTGTTTGTTATGATTATTATTGTGATTTTAATGTATCCTAATTTTACAATTAAAAGAAAAGAGTGAAAGAAAATGTCTATGTGGTGCGTAGGTTTCAGTACAGTACAGATAAAACATAAATAACGTACCAGCAAAATACACCAAAAAGACTGGAATGTCTGACGCTGGTTTTCAGGGCAATCAAACGGGAACTTAATTGACATATGTAAGGCTGAATACACTGGTAAAACCTCACGTAAGACCTTCTTGTACTGTATTCTGGCAAATAAATACTTTTGACTTTGACTTTGAATGTCTGCGATCGATCGATCCCCGGTCGGGGCAGATGTTTGTATGATGAATACAAATGTCTCGGGTCTGGTATGTTTAATATGTATTTAAGTATGTATTTATCTATATAAGTATGTTTATCCGTTGTCTAGTACCCATAGTACAGGCTTTACCTAGTTTGGGACTAGGTCAATTGGTGTCAACTGTTTCATAACTTATGAAATACTTAAGTAAAATTAAGTATGTAAGTATGCATGTACTTAGTTTTAATGACTTGCTAAATATAATTGGTGTTACTTGGCCAAATAAAAATCTAATCTATGTACTTATGTAACTTGTATTCCTGCAAAAATATTTCATTTCAAGGCTGATGATGATGATGACCTACATTATTTTCGTACCTGGTTCAATCAACTTTTCTTTGCCACTCGTTGCCATGGAGATGTCCCCCGGGTCACTCGTATAAAACAAGATTTTCTAAGGCACCACTCCATCAAACGTTAGGAGTTTCAACAGTTATGTACATACCAATTCCTTCATGCTTCATCTCCTAAGCATGCAAATCCTGACTTTCGGGGGAGTGGGGTCTTACAAAATCATATTTTTGTTGTGTTACTCAGGGGACATCTCCATGGCAACGAGTGGCAACGAAAAGTTCATTGACCCACCTGCATACTGATTATAAACGTGGGTATCTCGTGCTAACCGTTACCATTATACGGTATTATAACCGAATATTAATCTGTACACTCCCTTACGGTCAAGACAGATTTCAATATACAGAATCTTGATTCAGCAAAGCCATTCTTGACCCATCCTAGGACGTTTTCACAGTAAACCTTAACGATTTTCCTTTTCAAGCGATGCGTGGTCACTGTAAAGTTTACTGTGAAAAGGTTCAACAGTGGCCCAGGAATCTTTTTTTAACTATAAGGCCTTAAAGGCGACTGAATCGACAAACTATGTATTTCCTAAATTAAAAAAAAAATGTAAAATCGTCACGAGTCAGTCACACACATAAAAATGATACATGGACTATTTGTAACAAGCATTAAATAACTGTTTTTTTATAATTTTCCAATAGTCCATGTAACGTTTAAATGTTTATTTTCACTGCATCAAGTTTTTCATTGAAAAAAAAAAACAGTGAAAACAAACGAATCATTAGAAATAGTAATACAACAATGACGCTTATCATTAAAGTCTCAAATAATGAATCATTAATTACACTTTGATTTCAAAAAATAATGAATCCTTATTTTGTTCAACCGTTCATTAATGAACAAAATAATGAATCATTATTTTCAAAAAGTGCAAAAATAATTATTCATCGTTTGTAACAATAATGATAGAATTACCTGTGAACATAGACAAATAGATAGAAATTATACCTACTTGTACCTACCGACCAAGCCGAGAGACGCCGTACGAAATCGTAAAAAAAAAAACAAATACTTATACCCACCATGGTTTGAAACTTACCCGATTCACATTATTTTTTTACCTTTTTAATCCAAGTTCCGACTTCCAGGCAAAAGTGATGAAAGAGAAGTGAAGTCTCGGAATTAACGAAAACGAGACAAGTTTAAAAAATATATAACGCCCTTGTACTCGAGTACAGCACTGTTGTGTTCCGGTGTGGAGTAAGACAGCCGGTGTAATTACGGGCACAAGAGGCATTTCATCTCAGCTCTCTAGGTTGGCAACGCATCTGCAAACCCACCGGGATTGCGGGCGTCTATGGGCAGTGGTGGTCACTTTCCATCAGGTGACCCACTTGCTCGTTTGCCTTCCTTGTCGCATAAAAAAAACCGTTTGTCAATTACTGTGTTTTTATCCTGTTTTTTTTTGTACAGTAAAGTGTTCACTCACTTACAATTGGTAAAAACGGTTATCATTATTTTGATAACCTAAGTACTGGTTAAGTTTATTTTTAATAAAGGCTATTTTTTTTTTGTTTTTTGTAAAGAACTATATATCATGGAATATTAAAAAAAATTGTAAGGAAAATTACTGTAACTCGAGATTTAGACATACTAATATTGTATTTAATTCTCGTTGGACAGACTTCTGTATTTATTTGGACACCTATCAAAATTAAGACATATTAAGACAGTTCCAAAGGGTTTCAAAGGTTATATACAAACCAACAAAACTTTTTTCAACACATTTGTTCGTTCAAACACTTAAATTTTAAACTAAGTATAATTACTGGCTAATTTTAAACTATAAGCCATTGACGACTATGTATTTATCTATATAAGTATGTTTATCCGTTGTCTAGTACCCATAGTACAGGCTTTGCCTAGTTTGGGACTAGGACTAGTTCAATTGGTGTCAATTTGTCCCATGATATTTATTATTTATTATTATTGTTTCCTATTCCCAAGAGCACACTTCTCAATCAAAACCAATGACCTTTACTTACATCCATTTTAAAATCAGTCGCGACGATACCATAATACCTGGTGCTCGGGCGAGCTCGGGCCACGACCGCTCGCGTCCCGACTGTCGGCCCGACAGAGAGAGACGAAGCTATACGAGAGAGCGAGACGGACTATACAAAAGTGGCGATTTCCGCCGGTTACTTTTGTCAGTTTTCTGTAGCATCAAATGGCAAGCAGTTTTCAATAAAATGGGGGATACGATTTGAAGATGTCTTATGTTTTATATATTATAGGAAATAGTGAGCATATTTTTAAATGTAACATAGTTAATATAGTCTCTACTCTTTTGCATAGCGTCATCCAATCGAACCACCAATCAGGACGGCTGGCAAAGCTGTTACTCTTCTATCGCTGAGTGCGTCTCTTTCTTACATTCCATTCCAGATAACATTAAACGAATTTGACGGAGCACGACAGGATTACATTATAATCTACGAGTTGTGCTTTTCTCTGTATTCCAACGTAACATGATAACATAATAATGTTCGTATCCAATTTGTTAAACATTTTCTGGAATCAAGGACGATTAAATCTAGAGGACCGCCAATGTTTATACGTAGACGAAATCGTTTTAAATAATAAGCACTTACAGCCTTATCACACTGGCGATTTGCTAGCGAGTTTTGTACTGAGGCGATCACGCAACGTGTTCGCAGCGAGCGATATTAGTATGAAGCACTCGCTCGCAAATCGCTAGTGTGATAAGACTCTTAAACTTATAATTAACACATCAGCGCCATCTTTGAACTTGATGAAAAAGCTTCTATAGATGGCGCTATTGCGTTAAGCAGAGGGCCGAGTGCTATACGAAATTAATGGTACAGAGACCCCTCTATAGTGAAACTAGCCACAGCCAATGATATTAGTGTAGATATATCACATACATCCCTTTGTAATTTTCATATTCGTGGATTTGACCTGGAGACCCTATACACCTCCCGGCCAATTAAACGTGCCAGTAAAGTGACTTCGCTGTACTATTAATTTTTTTTTACACTTGTTTCTAAAATACAGTTTATTGTTTCTTTATTTTCTAATGTTAGGTATACAGTGAGTTTTCTTTGTGTAATTCATCTGTGGTTACGTATTGTAAGAGGTAATGCAACTTGTTTTTAGAAAAAAAATACTTTGTGCCAAGTTTCTTGCGGCTTGCTTGGGGGGGTAACGTTGGGTGAGGCGTATAGAGTAAAAAGTTGGGAAACCCTGCTTTAAAGGAACGCGTATAGAAATCAGCAGTCCTCTAGATTTAACCATCCATCCATTACCAAAGACGCACGCAGCAACAAATCGAATTCCAACACACCAGCCGCACACTACGCGAGCAGCCATCATTAAATGAATCGATCTACAATTACTTAAAGGAATGTTATCGGTTGGGTTTTAAATTTTGTATGTTGGCATCTTACCACATACAAACCTATATTTGGCCGGTTACTCGTGTGGGGTCATAACGGCTGGGTCTGTGATATAGAAATAGAAAATGCCTTGTTAATCATGTTGTAGGAGGTGTTCTAACTCATTTGGTCACCTTTTTGGAGGAGAGTCGGAAATTGAGGAAAAAAAACTATGTTTAAAATAATATGTTGAATCAGGCGTTACTTTGCGGAGGTCCATATTTATGAACTAAAAACAATTGCTTTGCTTTGCCTTGGCGAGCAAATTGTTTTTAGTTCATAAATTATGTTTTAGCATAAACTTTTGATGGTGACACCAATGTCTTAGCTGTAGTCAAACGAAATTGTCAAAATTTCACATTTTTAAGACTATAGATTAGATTAGATTTAGATTTATTTATTTACTCAACATTAAAATTACATTATATAAATACTACATGTCAAAAATATAAGAATTTCTGTTGAGATCGTCAATAAATGAAATAAACAAACGAAAATAATAAGTCATAAAACAATGAATAATAATACAATGTCAAAATAATTTCGTCCCCAGAAGAGAGTTGTCAAGGCAAAAAAAAAAAAAAATGTTATAAAAACACCACAAAAAAAAAATATAAATATTATATTACAAATTCATTACTTGGTATTCTAAAATAATACAGCTATAAATATTAGCAAAAGTAGCTAAGCACCGGACGCGTTCACAATGATCTAAACACGACTCTATTGTTATAGACATAAGAGCTTGTGCAGATCATTGTGACCGCTTCGGTTGCTTAGCAACTTTTGTTAAACAAGCGAAGCGACTGTATCTCATTATTGTTATATTCCATGTAATAAAATTTTAATTACAAAGTGTAAACCTCTTATACGCCCACATCGAATAAAAAAATTGTACAAAAATAGTATAGATATAGTAGAAAAACCTTTCCCACAAGCCGGGCAAAAATCAATCTTATGACAATGACATAAACATTTTGGCAGAACTATATCAGCCTACAGCAGACAATTCGCTACACCCTCGAAAGCTTGCAAGTAATTATCAAATTATATGATAGCATTTCATAATCATAACAATTATCAATAAAAAAAAAAACTCCAAAAAGGTGAACGGATTGCACTCCCGGCATCATTCTTTTTTTTAAACGTAACGACATTTTAATGATGGCGAGACCTGAATCATATTCATAAATGTGTAATCTGTCGCATAATGACAAATTGTAACTAGCCAATCATGGCGGGAATAAAAAATTATAAATAAATAAATATATATACAAGTCGACGGTACGCTGACTCAACCTCGTATATAAACTTTGACGAAATTGGAATAACCACCTTAGGTACGCGGTCTAGAGTGGTTATTCCAATTTGGTCAAAGTTTATATACGAGGTTGAGTTAAGAGTACCGTCGAAGAGTGAACAAGGTTTTGTACGATGTGCTTATACTGTCATACACATGTATGAAAATGACGGATTGTACGGCCGGCAAGATGTATGGTTCACAAGGTGGCAGACAAAAAAAGTTATTTGTCAAAAAAATCGGATAAGTATAACAGTTTTAAATTATTCGCAGCTAATTAGATTAGACATATTAACTACGGGTATTAACCACAAGTACTACTTCGTTTATTTTAAGCATTAATAGTAGTTTATGCAACTGCTACATACACTCGTGTGATCCTATTATGAAACTCGGCTTCGCCTCGTTTCATAAAAACACACTCGTGTTTTAAGGCCTAATTATGCGGAGTTGCATACATTACTTTATCTACACACATATTATAAGTACTCCAAGATGGGTTCAGAAGCCGAAGGCATATATCATATCATACCCATACCTGTCACGAATTTGACTGTTTTTTTTTAAATCATGGACAAACATACCGAGCTGACGATTCGTAACTGTTTTTTTTTTGTAAAAAAAAAAAGATCACATTATTAATTATACATGTCGGACTGAACTCGACTTATATACGTGAGTGATCCGTTTTATTTCACTATGATTGTAAATTACGTTGGTTGTCAAATTCGATGTCGTAATGACTTACTTTACTGCTGGTGGTGGTGGTTGGCGGCGGAGGCGTCGTCGTGCTGCAATGCTGGTCATTTTCTACGGTTTCTGAACGCATTATAGAGGACTTATGATATGTGTGTAGGTAAACGATCTTAACATATATTTTAACTACTCTAGAGTTTGCATTACACAATAAAAAATTAAGAAAAACTATACCCCGATGCAACAACTATCTAGAACTTGCATTACGTAGAAGGCTATAGAAGTGAAATAAAAATGTATCACTCACATATATAAGTAGAGTTTAGCGCGTCATGTTCCGGACTAATTCGTAGTCCTTCCTCTAGGAGCGCGCGACCCAGCGCTCGAGCTCGCGCGACAAGCTCGGCTAAACTCACGGACCAACCACCCTCTGGACACCAAATGTCAGGGCGAACGTTTCCGAAACGCATATGCTCATTTGCGCCTATAAAGCTCTCTAGCCTCCAATCGCGGCTCACTTTCGAACCAATCACGACGCACTCCCCCGGCCCGCTCACCGCGGCTTTTCTCGTAATAACTTTCCAAGTAAATTATAGAAGATGCGGTGTCCAGAGGGTGGTTGGTCCGTGGCTAAACTCGACTTATAGTACCAAGTACGTTCTCATTTCACTATAATTGAGTCTCACCGTAGTTTTATGTTAAAAGAAGGCTATGGAGTTTAGTTTCGAGTGTGTGTGTGAACCGTACATCCGCCTGCGCGTACGCAGCGCGTGCGGCTGTGTGCGTACTCACAGTGCATGTCGCGTTCATGTTCGTACTCAATGAACGCGTAACCGCGCGGCTTGCCATCCTCCTTGTTGTATACCATGTAAATCTGCAAAAAAAAGGGTTTTAAAAAAACTAAATTTTCAAGATTCCTTTGTTGACTGTATGTACAGTCGAGGAAATTAGTTCCTGACCCACCATAGAACATTTTCATAGTAAACGTCATAACGATTTTCCTTGTCAAGCAATGCGATGTCTCTATGACGTTTACTATGAAAAGGTTTCATGGTGGGTCAGGAATTAATTTCCTCAACTGTACATACAAAATTTGAGCTCAGTCTGACACCAGGAATTGGTAAAATTTTACAAGTACTTCCAAGATTTGACTAGACTACAAATTAACATTGACCCTATATATTTTTAACAGACTTAAAAAAAAAGAGGAGGTTCTACGTTCCACTGTATGCATTTTTTTTTTGTGTTTAATTGTAGCTTGTCATTGGTTGCCAGAGCGCAGAAAAAATACACACACATATTACATTTGTAATTTATCATGAGCTTTCGGGTGAAGGAAAACATCGCGAGGAAACCTGCACACTCCTGCGAAGCAATTCAATGATGTGCGTCAAGTTCCCGATCCGCACTGGACTATAGCCAAGCCCTCTTATTCTGAGAGGAGGCCTATGCTCAGCATGATGATGATGATAGAAAATAGGTGTTTTAGAAAAGCCATGTTACAGATAAGCTAAAGAATGCTCCCATGTCTTCCCAAATTTGGGTGCCAATGTGCTGACTTGTTCTTACTAAGTTATACAACTATAGCCATATAGTAAGAGCATCATTTTTTATATGATGAGGAAGGCAAACAAGCAAGTGGGTCACCTGATGGTAAGTGATCATCAACTGCCCATAGACTTCCGCAACTCCGGAGGGTTTGCAGAGATGTATTGCCAACCTAGAGAGCTAAGATGAATTGCCTCTTGTGCCCGTTATTACACCGGCTGTCTTACACCCTTATTCATAAACGCCACTCAAGCCTCCATTAGTTAAAATAGGTTGTCTCCTTCTTACCAACGGAAATGTCAACGTGACAAAAAAGGACAAGCGAACTGTAACAGCATACTAGTTAATATAGGTTTATGAATAATAGGTTTACTCTCAACACCAGAACACAACAGTGCAAGCACTGCCACGTAAAATGGTGGTAGCGATGCGGATGGACACAAGGTCCTATCATTCAAGTTGTTTACCTTTTTGATGGCTCCGTAGCCTTCAAATTCTCTTCTTAGTTTGGATTCTGATGTGTCATAGTTCTGTAGGAAAAGAGGAACATAAGTATAGAGAGCAGGAAAAAAAAAATTCAAAAATTCAAAATTTTATTCAGCAAATAGGCAGTTGAATGCTCTTTTACACGTCATTTTTTTTGAGTCTACCAGCGCTTTCGGAAAGACCATGATTGCCAAGAAGAATGCGCCGCAAGAAACTTGGCACAAAGTCATTTTTTCTAAAAACAAGTTACATTAGCTCTTACAATACGTAACCACAGACAAATTACACAAAGAAACCTCACTCTGTCATTAAAAGATTAAGAGAGAAAAAAAAATACCGCATTTTAGAAACAAGTGTGTACCATAACTATAATTAAAAAGTAAGTAGGTAGATCAAAGTTCAATATTTCAAAAACGGGTGAACAGAATGAAACTTGGCTAAGAACTATCTCGATTAAACTAGCTTTCGATTAAAAAAAGCCGCATTGAAATCGGTCTATCCGTTTGGGAGCTATGATGTCACAGACAGATACACAAGACACACAGATACACAGGTCAAACTTATAACACCCCTCTTTTTCGTCGGGGGTTATAAATTAATAAGATCTTCAGTCTTATTTCATCTATGGAACAATAGTTCAGTAGACACTATCGTAATTATATAAATAGTAACAATAATAAATAATAATAAAATCCCTTTGTCCAGATAATTAAATGTCTTGTGAATTCGGTTTTATTCAATGAAATGAAAAATTAAATGAAATATTTTTATTCCGTCGTTCGTTTCATTGTTCGTTTTTTTTTTTCCATATCTCTTTGTCATTCGACAAAGGCCTCTTCCAGCTTTTTCATAATGATATAAATAATGCCATATACAGGGTAACAGGGTTTGTTTTAATGAACCAGAAGTTGACTAGGTCTAAATGAACACCCCTGTAGTTTTTCTTAGAAAAAGAAAGCAATGTCCCATACATTCATTGCTTCTGCTGGAACAAACGAAGACTGCTTGATTAGTGGTCTTTTTTGCAAATTAGTTGTCCTTTGGTTCGGACGTTTTAAGTGCTAATCTGAAGCCTCATTATGATACAACCCAGTAATGGATACTTACAACTCTGGCTACGAAGAGGGTCTTGAATGGATCAGCCGTCGCTCTGGGGTTGGCCGCAGGATCCCACAGTGCAATCTCCTGTTCTAGCTTGTAGGCTGTCTGCTCCGCTCGTTCGCGGCGACGCCTCTCCAGGCGCTCCTCTCGGGTCTCCACACGGGTTGGGGGTGGAGTCTCCGATGGGTGCTAGTTTAGGAAAGGTTTTTTTTTAGACTTTTAAAGACCACATTGGTGGCAATCAGGCATTCAATTCGCCTACATAATTGTTGGCTGGCTTTATTCCGACATGTGCAGGTCGGAAAGGAAAAAAAATTGTAATAAGCTCTACTAAATTTAGTCAGATCAGTTGTACAATAAAAAATAAGTACTTAGGTTATCCATTGTGAGCAGTGAGCCCCACAGTTTAGTATTTTGTCCGATTAACAACGAATCTATTGCATTCATGGGCACACTTTTACGACTCTTTAATTCGTTAATGTGGTTGTAAGATCACACAAAAACCTCATTATAATGTAAATTAAAGGCAAATCTGTCTCAATTTAGAGCAATAAAAATTTGCATTACGACAAAAAAAAACCTAACCTCAAAAAGGTTGAGGAAACTGCCGACGCCATCGTAGCCTTTCTGTTTCTTCTCGTGAGGGAGCTTCGCTGCCGGCGGTAAATAAGGGATGGGATCCCTCGCCGCGAACAGCGCAAGCAAATTCGGAGGCAAAAACTGCGTCATAGCGATTAAATTTCACTTTAAAACCTAGCACATAGTCCACAGAAAATAACACATTTAAGACGCGAAAATGCGCAACTTCAACACAATCACTTCACATCCACATTCAGACGTGATGCTAGCAATTCGTTTCGCGTACACTTTGGATAATTGAAACAGTATCTTTGATTAAAATTTGCAGAATCAATCAATAGCTTTTTCGAACGTTGTCCGCCATGATGAAAAATGCTGGCGTTTTTTTTTGTGCGGCTTCGTAACGTAATAGTAATGTAATACCACTACTACGAAATTCGAAGTTCGTATCGTGTCGTCCCGCTCACTCTCGTGTTAAATAATATTAGCTCGAGAGGGACGGCACGATACGAAGTTCGAATTTTGCAATTCGTAGTCGGGGGACTCAAGTAATCAAGTAATACTGCAGTGCGTTTCGTTACTGCTTCTAATTGGTGAATAAAAAAATAAATAAATAATGCGAGTGAAATGAGATATTAAGTTTTGATGCGCTTTTTAAATTGTTTACTTAATGAACGTGCAATACTAACAGCCTCTAACGTACTTTTTTATACAAGACAACGTCTTAATTAGGATTAGGTCTCGACTCGATACGGCAAGTACGGTACGGGCTACAGAACGGGCTATTCGCAAGGCTACTTGGCACCACGGGTGACCAGTTATAAAAGGGTACTCTGCCCCCCCCGACTACGAAGTGTAAAATTCGAACTTCGTATCGTGCCGTCCCTCTCAAGCTAATATTATTTAACACGAGAGTTTAATACGATACGAACTTCGATTTTCGAATTTCGTAGTATGGGGGCTGTGCTCGGCACCTCCTGAAGCGCCTCTAGCGGCAAGTATCGACAACAAACTAGTCTCATGGTCATCTCATGGTATTTAATTTGACACTAACGTAAGTCGTAATAGCTCAAGCTCTTGATTTAAGGCCGCACCCAGAATAAAATGCTTCATTTGCAATTGACTCTACTTTTACTCAAATTTACATTGACATCCCTGGACCCTGCACTAAGCTCTCAAAACGTCGGAAATAAAACACATTTTTGTATGTTACCAAATTATTATTCTTAAAAACAACACAAAGCGTTACAAACATTGGATACAAATCAAACTACTGAATATACAATAGCACAACGACATTGCTTTTTATAAGTTAGAACTGGAAAATTCAAAAAGCAATTGTCCTCTCCCCCTAATTTGCTTTTGTGATTAAATTTATTTCTTAATAGCTACAATACAGTTACATTATGTTTAAAAATCAAAATATCATTACCAAACGCACATCAATGAGCAACTGAGTAGTTGTAGTTCTAACTTTGTCATGAAATAATAAGTAAGTTTTAAATGGATTCTACATAGGTATATTTCTCGAATTTCAAACTGTAACGTAAATATGCAGAAAGACCAGAAAAATAATTTCTCGAACTCCACCATGCCGTGCTCTACATATTTTGGGTCTTGGTCTACATAAATGCCAAATTCTTTCGTAAGCATCATCTAAAACTATTCCTTTGGAGTCGACAGCATTACAAGTCCCTGAGATAACCAGCTGTGACCAACAGACAGACAAAGACAGAGTCACACCATGAAGGTTCAGAAACCTAAAAAGTTAACCTCCAGCTAATTTGTAAACAAGTAGTAAAACACCGAAAACAATAACAAAACAAACGAGACTACAGAGGAAGATGATGAAGTTTTTGCCTTTACACATCTCTTCTCCATAAACGTGGCCTTGCACGGTGAACTGTGGTCTTAATTCCGGCATTTTAGGTATGTAGCGCTGAAAATGACGTCTCGGTTAATATTTAAGAACTTTACTATCGAGTAAGGTTGCACGAGAGAGGTTTCTTGTCCTATTATTCGCAAACCTATTTTAAATAAAATGCCGTTAAAGTTCGTTACCTCTTTTTTGCCACATTGACATTTCCGTTAGTTAGAAGAAGACAAAACCAAGCTGTCTTGATTCGTCACCTTCCTAACTCGTCCACATTCTTATCACAACCACATTCCTATATTTTATGGTGTACAGTGCTAGCTCGTCCTCATTCCTATATGGTCCACCCACTGTCCTTACCTGTCCACATTTTTACTCTGTCGTCAACTTCTAAACTCATTCACTTTTCCATACATGTCGAATGTATATACGAGGTGGCACTATAAAAATGTGGATAAAATAGGAAATTGACGATATAAGAATGTGGACGAGTTAGGAAGGTGACAAAATAGGACTGTGGACGGAATCGCCCTGAGCCGTCAAACTGTGGACAAGGTGTGGCGATTGCTGGCGTTAATTAATAACAACAATTACCACACCACATCTAGTGTGTATAATATTAAATACGTACCTGAGATGCTAAGACAAGACAACAATGTCAGTTGTTTAAAACATACAACACGACTAAAAACAAACACAGCACAGCAGGAGTATTTGTTTTCATAAACGCATTTTTGTTTTTTCTTATAGGTACTGCAGGTTTTCACCAAGATGGCAATTATTTTGTCGCTAAAATTTAATCATAAAGGCCTTTTAATTATATTCCAAACATTGTGAACGTCTATTTAAAAATTTGGATGTAGGTAAATAAGCCACTTGTCTTACTTCCGATTTAATGTCAATTGTGACAGAAGTCTATGAAGAATATAAAATCATTAAAAAGTTACAATGACATTAAATCTAAGCTTAAACTAAATAAACTACAACTTAAAACTAAATTAAATCTAAATAAGGCCCCCGTGGCATAGTGCCCAAAAGGCTGGCAGCGTTGCCTCGCTGAATAGCGATGCTGATTCTTTGAGAGAGAAAACTGCCAGCCCTTTGGTCACAAGTTGCATCAACTAAGCGCTTTTGTAACTCAGAAATAAGCTTGTAAGCGCTGGGACCCCATGGACCCAAAGTTTCAACCCCGACAGGAACAAAATTATAATTCGGACCGAGAGATTGATACTTAGAAATTTTTCTATTTTCGGCCGTTTCTGCCGCCGCACCAGCTTTTTGTGTGGTTCCCTGGAGATGTGAGGATGCTACTGTATCGACACAGGTCGCATCCCAAACCAGAACCCTACCCATTCTCCAGGGAATCAGAGACATACCGTCCGGCCTTTTGCCATCGTCGCGGGCAATGCCGCTTGGCTCCAAAATGGCCGGCACGTTCGCAGAGGCAAGAGCCCGGCGGATTATGTCATTGAGCGCGGCATGACGGGAGAAACGGCCGGCGCTCTTTTGACAGGAAAGACCATGGTGTCCCGTTTCGTCCACATTGGTGCCACAGAGGCAACGGTGTGGTGAACACAGCGCAACACCCAGTCTTAGCCCGACTGCAATTCTCAGTGTTTCAGGCTCAAGAAAGGTTCCGGTGTTAACGGAAGGATAAGCATGAAGCCAGTCACCGGATTCCTTTCTTGCCACAGCCAAAAGCCTTGCGCGGTCTGGGCCTGAACTGGAACTGAGAATATTAGAATAAGTTAATTTGGATAGTGTGTCATCCCAGCTCCGTTGGAAATTTGGATAAGCGGGAGGATTTTCACCCGGACAAGCCATAAGCCAAGCATTCCTAGCATCGACCAAACCCGTCGTCTCGTAGTTTGAAGGACAATCCTTTAGGATTTTACCTACGAGGGTGGACGTGCTGTTAATTAAAAAGTCACTACAATGAAATGGCCAGTATCTCTTTACATTTAATTTACACGTACTAATGGAAAATCAATGAAAATTAAAATTTTATCTACACACTTATCATAAGTCCTCTATAATGAATTCAGAAACCGTAGAAAATGACCAGCATTTCAGTACGCCGTCGCCTTCTCGCCGACAGCGCGAGCCCCAGCACCACCCACCATCACCAGCAGTAAAGTAATAGTCATTACGACATCGAATTTGATATCGTAATGACTTTTCGATATCGAATTCGAAGTTTCAAATTACGTTGGAATTTACAATCATAGTGAAATAAAACG
Source organism: Clepsis dumicolana (assembly GCA_963691665.1). Lineage (NCBI taxonomy): Eukaryota > Metazoa > Arthropoda > Insecta > Lepidoptera > Tortricidae > Clepsis > Clepsis dumicolana. Next base: position 1,182,529 of record OY829532.1, on the reverse strand, counting down.
GATCACTCACGTATACAAGTCGAGTTCAGTCCGACATGTATAAATAATAATGTGATATATTTTTTTACAATAAAAAAAAACAGTAAATTTCGTGACAGGTATGGGTATGATATATGCCTTTGGCTTTTGAACCCATCTTAGAGTACTTATAATATGTGTGTAGATAAAGTAATGTATGCAACTCCACATAATTAGGCCTTAAAACACTCGTGTGATCCTATTATGAAACTCAGCTTCGCCTCGTTTCATAAACACACTCGTGTTTTAAGGACCCTCATTATGTAGCAGTTGCATAAACTACTATTGTTATGTACCTAAATAGGAGGTTCACAGGCGCTCATTTATTCATTTAATTCGGCGAAGCATATTACAATACAACTTATAATCTTCAGTCATTTGAAAAGCATTCATGGAGCCGAAGCCAACATGAAGTGGAGTTTGGTACCATAGGGTGCACCTATGGAGTCGAGCGAGGCGAGGTACCGCGCGAGGGATGGATGCGTATAATTTTAGAAAAACCGGAGAAATTATTGCACCACGGGAGGTAGGGAGGCTAACCATTATTACCGGAGTCTCCCGGGCGATCCGGGAGGGTTGGCAACCCTACCCCTAATATGCCACGAAGATCTGCTAGCGGACAGTTCTCCACACTTGTCAGACCACGGACCAACCACCCTCTGGACACCGCATCTTCTACAATTTACTTGGAAAGTCATTACGAAAAAACCCGCGGTGAGCGGGCCGGGGGAATGTGTCGTGACTGGTTCATAGCTTGCCATCTGGTCGAAAGTGAGCCGCGATTGGTGGCTAAAGAGATTTATAGGTGCAAATGAGCATTTGCGTTTCGGAAACGTTCGCCCTGACATTTGGTGTCCAGAGGGTGGTTGGTCCGTGTGTCAGACGGTTCCCCGGGGGGAAGCTACTTGAAATGGGCTATGGGGTTGTGATGCTGTGGACAGTATTATAACGGGTTATGGAGTGAAACAAACGGACGCCTACCATTTCGATTACTATCATCATCATGTCAGCCGAAAGACGTCCACTGCTGGACAAAGGCCTCCCCCGCGGCTCTCCACTCAAACTGGTCTTGTGCTTTCCGCATCCACCGCGGTCCCGCGATCCTCACCAGGTCGTCGCTTCACCTTGTTCTAGACCTACCTACAGCTCGTCTCCCGGTTTGCAGACGCCATTAGAGAACCTTCAGGCCCCATCGGCAGTCAGTCCTGCGAGCAGTGCCTCGCCCATTGCTACTTAAGATTCGCAATTCTTCGGGCTATGTCGATACCATTTCGATATTATTATATACTCACCGGCACAATTAATCGCTCACCGTAATTTTACTATTTATTGTAAAATAATTCTTTATTTAAATAACGGTTTTTACATATTAATCAAGGAAAAAGTGGTGGGCGATTAATTTTGCCTCTGAGTAGGTACATAATTATTAAATAACCTTGAAATCTTCAAGGTACAGCCTCCCAGAAAAAGAATAGTCCAAGAACGCCAGCAGCAGCGATTATCGTACAAGCCGCTCCGCACGCGGCCGCACAGCGCAGGCGCGCGCCGAACGGCGAACGCGCGCCGCAGTTTCGCAGTGGCCGCGCGTGCAATGTCGACAGCGAGCGCGCCGCGAGCGTCGCTTGTAACAAGACGTTACAAACATAATGAGCGCTATTGGGAGTCGAAAATCCGTTAGGATCGCTAGTATCGAGTGAGTGTGTCATTGTTTCTAAACCTACTACACAAGATATATTTATCTGTTTATAATAAATGTGTTAAAAATATAATACGACCAAATGAAACTATACTATAGAAGAATCATTCCGCCTTTGCGGTGCTTACGCCATCTATGTGCCCGAATTGGTACCTTTCCTTGGTAAAATCGAGTCAACCATAAGTACAATAACCAATAATAATAACAATGCATAAACTAAACGCACATCAGTACTTTTTAATGTTAAAAGCTTGGGATTCTGCTCCTTTGAGCTTATTCGGAAATAACTCGAACCATTTGATTCTTCCTAACCCACCATAGTACGTTCTCACAATAAGTGTCTTATTTTCCTCGTCATTGTCAGATGCTATGTCACCATGACATTTTCTACGAAAACGTTCCACAGCGGGCCACGATTCAGTTGTACGATACTTAGTAGCTAAGTACTTTCCTACATAAAAAAAAAAACTTACAATCATTTGCGCTTTTTGGAGTCACAGATCTAGAAATGGAAAGAAACTTAAGTAACTACTTAATGCCCGGTTCCCATACAAATCGATGAACCCTTTCCTTCGGTTTCGGTCTCAATATAAGTAATTCTGTGGTAAGTACAACTCGTAAAATATTATCCACAACGTGAGCCTAATAAGGTAAAATGGAAAAATAATTCAGGATCACTATAGGTATACTAGTAAATAAGGTAGGTACTCTTTTTAAATAAGTCATCCACTTATGCATACCTATTGATAGGTAAGGCCAACCAATTGAGGCACTAGCCAAGTTACCCATCAAACAATTTGTTTAAATAACGAGACTGTTAAACGGCTGTTTGTCTTTCAAAAGTCATATTAAAGTGTACATGTTGCTTTGGTTATATATTGGTGGATTATACGTCTGTTTAGTTTTATAGGCGAATTGTCTTATAAAGTTGTCTTATAAACGTTTATACTACTACTAGACGAGACCACATGCATGCGGACGAGTTTTTTCATACATTTTGTATGGCAGCGGCGCAAACCGAGCGTCCGAGTTGTCGCCACATACCTTATGGATGCCTGGGTTTAGTTAGTTTATAATTTATTCAAGGCGACAAATCCTTTTTGAATGATTCCTATGTGCTATGCCAAATTAAAAATTGAATAATTGGACTCACGGAAGCATAATCCACAGTTGCGCTGCTTTCTGGGACTGCTCACGTTGTGTCCGGAATACTCTGCTTCGCCATCTGTAGATTTTAGATGGGCAGATGACACCACTGCTTGTGGTGCCACTGCCCTTGGGCCACACAGCCAGCCAACAGCCGGGGTGACTCCAACAATGCTGAAAGACAATGCCAGATCTGAGTACTAATAGGGATGAGTTTACTTGAGGAAGAATTATCAGTCAGTCAGTTGGTCTACTTGGTCTTCACAGCCTCGCAAGGCTGGAAGCTATTCCTACACTTCATAGGCCGAAATTCCTTGGCGTACAACACGCCAAATTTACCTTGGCCTTATCTACTTCGCTTGGAGCTAGGGTGCTATGGTTCAGGGCCGAAATTCCTTGACGTACAACGCGCCGAATTTACCTTGGCCTTATCTACTTCGCTTGGAGCTAGGGTGCTATGGTTCAGGGCCGAAATTCCTTGACGTACTACGCGCCGAATTTACCTTGGCCTTATCTACTTCGCTTGGAGCTAGGGCGCTAGGATTACAGGGCCGAAACTCTTTGGCGTACACTACGCTGAGTTTACCTTGGCCAATCTACACTTTGTACTGGAACTGGAGCGCTTGGTCACAGGGCCGAAACTCTTTGGCGTACACCACGCTGAGTTTACCTTGGCCACGCTGTGAATCTAGGGACCTACTGTGCACAGTGATGAAGCTATAGGTCGTCAGACTACGTACTTACTTGCTCACCCAGAGCTTTGACTTCAATAATACTCGAAACAGATACTTTATACTTGGGTGTTTGGACACTTGGGGACGTAGATGTTCAGATATTCAGGACACTTGATTTTATACCTAAATACTTAGATACTTTGCTAGATACTTAGATACTTAGATACTTAGCTTTCATTGTACGATGGGATTTCCTGTCGCAATAAGTTTTGAACTACTTTACATGATGACTTATCACTGGCACTGACTATTTTAAGCTGACTTACTTTTACTGACAGCGTCGCTACGGGGTTTTCATCGTCGGGTGACATCATCGTAGTGTTGCCATAGGAGAATTCGCGTGACGTCGCGACACGAGTGGCCGCGTTCAAGCCACAAGCTGCGGGAGTCGCCCGCGCTCGGTAGTAGTGGCCGCGACTATAGTGGCTCAGTGTGTGGCAGGCCTAAAGGCTTCTTGCTAAGCTCGGCACATGACATTGGCAGAATTGTGCGTAGTTGCACGGTAGCCACAAAAGAGTGAAGTTGAAGGCTTCTTGCCGAAAGATAACATAATAAAAAGTAGGTTACACGAGAACAAACATACCCCGACCCACTTTGAGATTTGGAAGTCGTTGGGAGATCGAGCATATGGTTCTAGGAGTACGGTTTGGCTTGTTTCTACTCTCCATGGCTGGGAAAATGTAGCAAATTGCTAAATGCCATGGAAATTATTTTGTCCACAGACAAACGGCAAACCACAGACTGATTTGACGGCTCTAAGATAAGACCTCAGACTATAGACAATTAGACAAAATAGATGAAAATGGGTTAGGTTGATGACATACTCTTTTGTAATTATAAATTAAATCCAAATTAAATCCTTAGCAATGAACGCATGTACCGGTCACCGCGTCACCGCAATATGGCGCGCGAACGTTGACCAATGGCTGCTCAAGATTTTACCCGCGCAAACGCACTGCCTTCTTATTGGCTAAAATGGTTTCGCGCCTTCAAAAAAACTTCTCACTGCGCAGGTATAGTTGTAAAAACGTATAAATGTAACTTATGTTTATGATACAACTGTACTTATATGTATATAGGAAGTGAATTAAGTCATTTGGGCTGCGTTTCCACCAGAGATGTGCGAGGATACGTTACGAGGTTTCTTCATATTTTTTAACAATTAGCTGTCAAGGTGTCATCTCTGGGCCGTGTTTTATAAAGCTACAAGTTACAATAAAATTTACAAGCGGAAGTCTCGTTCTAAGTAAGTGTCACTTTTTGTAAGAAAGAGACATCCGCTTGTAAATTGTAAAATAAATATATAAAATCATGGGACAATTTGACACCAATTGACCTAGTCCCAAACTAGGCAAAGCCTGTACTATGGGTACTAGACAACGGATAGACATACTTATATAGATAAATACATACTTATATACATATTAAACATCCAAGACCCGAGAACAAACTAAACACGCTTATAACGCTTTTTTTGTAATTTTATAAAACACGGCCGCGGGTGGAAACATACAGTATGTTATGTTATGTTAGGCTAAGTTAGCCTTAATATTGATGTTGCCGAGTTGCCAACACGTGAGTTACGAAATGGTTACGAAGTGGCATCCACATACACCTTGAGAACACTCATTTACTAAGCTACTAGTTAAACAAGAACCCTACATAGATCGGAAAAGAAAAATACAACAAATGTTTTAATAATACCTTTATTAGATTTAACTTAAATGCTTTCTCTCACTTAAAATTATAAAAATATAACATAATATTCCTATAATCTATAGGCATAGATACGGTTCGACAGTAAAAAGTGGAAAGCTGATTAGAGTCTGACCAGCCAGTCGTGTCACAAAAAAACAAATTAACAAATTATAACCATCTCTTTCTTATGCTGAAAAGTGTTAAGGGTAAAAAAGAGATGGGTGTAGTTCCCCAGCTACGATGCGAGTGCCACGGCTGGCTGGTCAGACTCTAGCCTGACCTATTTCGGGGTGCGGTCATGTTGCTGATTTGACCAAGAGGCAAGATCCGTATTACAGAAAAACAAATAACATCAGACATGGCTGTATGGACTTAGTTTCCTTTGCATATCCCTTATCACTTAATACCATCGCTAATAATAATCATCGGTGTTTTGCCGAAATAAAACTAGCAAAATTCGTAAATGTTTTGCTAAATGGTAACAAAATTAACTAATGCCAAGGCTTCGATTTTTGTAGTAGGTAAGTAATCGTTATCAATATTTAATATCACATTGTACAGTCAATGACATTACCGCGGCAACGAGGTTGATGTGTACATATTTTTGTCACTTTGTGTGAATACATATTTTTGCCCTTGACTGAGGGTCGAGCACGACTTTTCGAATCCTGCATCACGTAAAATCGAATAATAAACGTTGTCGAGTTCGTATGACGTTTGGAACAGCGCCCGCCCGTGAGCGTATTTGGAACTGAAATTTTGTACGAGGTTTCTCGATCTCGATACGATAACCGTAACGTTACGCAGCATTCGTAAAGTCGTGCTTGACCCACTGTACATAAGGTAAATCGAATGTAATACGTAGAATGTCAAAAATCAAGATATATCTCGATGGCCACTTGAATCGGGGCCTACGTTAAATTGCATGTCATTTTCAAAGTACAAATTAGCGCCCTCCTGCCTGACATACCTCACAAAACACTGCATTGACCCAGCTTTTTTTTATGTCACACAAAATTGTGGCCACGATCAAGTACTTAAGTCAACAATGTGTTTTAATATTCTTAACGTTTTGTTCCAACAAAATGGTCAGCTTAAATATAATACAGCCCCTGAACTACGAAATTCGATAATCGCAGTTCGTATCGTGTCGTCCCGCTTACTCTCGTGTTAAGTAATATTAGCTTGAGAGGGACGGCACGATACGAAGTTCGAATTTTGCACTTCGTAGTCGGGGGGTAGAGTATACTTAGCTAATAATGAGATAACTTAACTTAGAAAACTCAAAACTGTTCAGCCGTAGAGTCTGGCAAACGAAAGTTGAATCTCGTAGTTATTTCATTGGCAACACTTTGTCTCTTTAGTTTGACTTTAGTTTCGTTAGCAATTACCAACGCACTCAACATTTTACACTTACTGGCAATTCACAGACCAATAATCTAGTTACAAATTAGATTTTGTTTAATTTAATTACACGTAATTTTTCCCTATCCTATTAGAAACCATTGTAAATTACTGTACCTTTCTCTATGTGTGTGTATCTGAGGTGTCATGTCGTATGTCAAATTGAAATTTATCACAGAAAATTGCGGCTGTGTGAGGGACGCTGTGTTACCCTCTCATGCTTTTTTGAAATAGTCGCGTTTTTCCTGGTTCAGCTTTCGATGGCCAGACTCTAGGCAGTTACAATGCGAAAGACGAACTTATAACACCCATATGCTTCTGCATTGGGATCAAAATATCAGAATATGTACAAAAACTATTTGAAACTTAACATCTTAAACCAAAGTTTTTCATTTTATGTACAATATGTCAATACTCACTGAGTTTAACACAAGTCTATGCACTCAATATTTTCCACAACCTGCACATCATTATCAATATCCTCATCACTGTTAACGTTATTAACGAATTTAACGGTATTAACGATGCTATCGTTGTTGCTGTTAATTTTTACATATATAGGGTTATCGTTATCACTTGATATGTACGTGTCTTCGTCATCGTCAATAGTTCTGACGTCGGAAATTACCCCCATTGTGAGGGAGGGGGAGGGGGATAAGTTGGGTTGCATTATCCTCTCGATTGGGTTGGGGTCCGAAGCATCCTGAAACAGCAAGAGAATATAAATCTACTTAAGTAAAAAACAATTAACTAAAAAGAGAAAAACTAGCTCATTATAAGTAGTTTATACATAGGTAGTTTAAATATTATTTAAACTGCAGGCGGGGGCAAACAAAAATGACGAAACAGCTGTAACATGCCCCCGCCTGCACTCCTGCAGGGCATGCATGGTTGTGTTCCGGTGTGGAGAGTAAGACAGCCGGTGTAATTACGGGCACAAGAGGCAATTCATCTTAGCTCTCTAGGTTGGCAATACATCTCTGCAAACCCTCCGGAGTTGCGGAAGTCTATGGGCAGTTGGTGATCACTTACCATCAGGTGACCCACTTGCTTGTTTGCCTTCGTCGTTGTATTAAAAAAAAAAGAGCTACCTTCATGCCAAATTTCAAATTGGTACAAAGAAAATACAAGGTACAATGGGCGGCCTTATCGCTACAGAGCGATCTCTACCAGGCAACCACAATGGAATAAAGGTAAGAACAAATTAATGCAGGATGCAGGTGGTGCTATTTAGAAAAAAGTAAAAAATTAATATCATTTATCATCAATAATTTAGTTTAAGCTTAGATTTAATGTCATTGTAAATTGCTTTTATTATGTAAATAAAGTATTTTTTACAGAAAAAAAAATATCATGGGACAATCATCATCATCAGCCTATTTACGTCCCACTGCTGGGCACAGGCCTCATCTCAGAATGAGAGGGCTTGGGCTACATAGTTCCCACGCGGGCTCAGTGCGGACAATAATTGACACCAATTGACCTAGTCCCAAACTAGACAAAGCCTGTACTATGGGTACTAGACAATGGATAAACATACTTACATAACGTATTAAACATCCAAGAACGCGAACAAACATTCTATTCCTCATACAAACATCTGCTCTGACCGGGGATCGAACCCGGGACCTCGAGCTTCATAGTCAGGGTCTCTAACCACTAAGCTATCCGGTCGTCTCAATTAATGATATTATGATGATGAGCAGAGCTCGGACAGGTCATAGCAAAATAATTGCAACACGGTAATAGAACAAGATTAATAGAGTCGCATTATGTACCATTATTATTTAATAAGATTTTTCAATTTCATTACAATAGAGCTCGGGGTAGTTCTCAATCCACTTATTAATCGTTTATATTTTCACCATCTTTGAAATATTTACAAATAACCATAAGTAAATAATTTTACTAGTTTAAATTGTCACCACTAAACTGTTTCGAGAATGCCACTTTGACAAAACCATGACAGATATGCAACTAAATAAGGTTTAATGTTAAATTACGATAACATCCTCTTTAGATAATTATAATCTTAATTATCAACTCAATTGAGTATTGTTCTATTCCCATATCTGATTTTGCTATGATCTGTCCGAGCTCTGATGATAAGGAGTGTGTAATAGCGAAAAATTTAGTGTGTTTGTACATATTGTATGTATACCTACATACCATAAACGAAATAACGTCCATGGGTATTTTATCCTCCCAATCCATAACTTTGTCCATTCTTAGCACCGGCTTTCTGGCATTCTTAACCGCACACGTCAACAGTTTCGACGCACCGCCCGCCCCATGACGGATGCCTCCGCTTCGCCCGTTCGAATCAGGCTTAGGACCTTCAATATCCAACCTGGCTTTCTTATTCGCTATCGAATCGACAGCACTTTCTAATTCTTTATTATTTTCAATTTCCACCTTATCTTTGGACTGTTGTTTTATGAATTCGTAATAGTTATCTATCATTCTCGTATTCTCTGGTTTGGTTGGCGTCATTGGCTTTTTCTGCGTCATTGGCTCTTTAGGAGGTATTGGTATGTTTGCGTATTTGAAGAGAACTTCGTCCGATACGGATTTCAGTTCCTCGTTGTTGACCACCTGAACTTTTAAAGAAGGCACGTACATTTTACCGTCCGTGCCTATAATCTGAAACAAAATTCAGCCGTCAGTTCGCGGAGGTCCATTAATTATTTGTGGAAAAACAATTGGTGGCACGTTAAACAGTTTTGGTGCTTTGAAAATGGGCTAGTACAGTTCGAAGCGCGTTTTTCAGCTTGTAACCGATTTCTTGCTTTTTAAAATTTCTTAAAAAAAATCCACATTTCATGATAATTTCTGAGATATACATCGGCGCACGAAAATATGACCCTATAACATGACACTGACATGATGACACTCGCACATCGAAAATCACAACTCGCCAATGAGCGGCCACACACGTCGGCTGCGCTCGGCCTTTCTCGACAATGTTCGGTCGAATCATCCAGCTATCCTGCTTAGCGAGGACGGCGTGATTGTCAAGTATGGATTTTTAAAATTTATATTTACTTACATAAAAAAGGTAATTCTAGTTTAGTGTGTAATTCAATATTTTGGAAATATGCCATAGTGTGTTGTGAAGTGGCGTCGAAACCATACGGATATGAAAAGCACTAGAATTGCCTTTCTTAGGTAAGTAATTTTGCGGTAAGGTTTGCGATTTCGAGAACAAAAGCAGATGATACCATTGTATAGACATAATGCCATTATGATTGCTGCTAAGTGGATCGGCTCATTTCAAAAAATTTAAACTATACGAGGGGGATGTTTTTTTTTTTATACAACATGGAAGGCAAACGAGCAAGCGGGTCATCTGATGGTAAGTGATCACCACTGCCAATAGACACGCACAACCCCGGGGGGTTTGCAGATACGTTGCCAACCTAGAGAGCTAAGATCAAGTGCCTCTTGTGCCAGTAATGACACCGGCTGTCTTACTCTCCACACCGGAACACAACAGTGCAAGCACTGTGCTCCTTAGCAGCAGGATTACTGAGTAAGATAAATAAAATAAATTTACTAACCGTAAAAGTACAATTACATTTAAAAAGATATACCAATGACTCCACACTAGACTAGGCCTGTATCGTGGCAGCCAAAAGACCATAAATAATAATTAACCAAAGTAGTGCGGTCTGTACCTTACAGATGGTGGGAGCGATCCGCACATACCTCACACAAGGTCCTACCACCCGCAAAGCTGTTATATAAACTACTAATTAACTCACTATAGGGTGCAGTATTGTGTTGCCAGTAGCTTGCTCCACAACTTGCAGCTGCAGTCGGTCCGGGACACTTGTCACCTGGACCATGCCCCTGTCTCTCTTGTTATCAGCTGTCCTGGGCGGCGAGGCGTCCTCAATCAATATAGGGTGATTACTGGAAAACCAAGGTATATTTATTACATGCTTTTAATATAATTAATAATAAATAAATAATATCATGGGACAATAGTCCCAAATTAAGCAGAGCTTGTGTTATGGGTACTAGACAACGGATAAACATACTTATATAGATAAATACATACTTAAATACATATTAAACATCCAAGACCTGAGAACAAACATTCGTATTCATCATACAAACATCTGGACCCTTTTTCTCTGGAACGCGTGGAGGTATCATGCTGAAATTCATATCAAATATTCAAGCCTGCAGTTCCTTGAAGCTGTGAAAAAATCAACCTTCTAAGTCAACGCAATCAAAAGATACAGTCATTAAAAAGGCTATTTCCATACAAATTGCCGAAATCCGAAAACCTACAGGGTACTTACAGTTGTTCTAGAAACTTGAAATTTGGTATTAAGGTAGCTCTTATAGCACAATCACTCAGAAAAGTCTCAAAATCTTAAATTTTTATGTCTGTCTCTAGATTTCGCAGACCAATATAAGTTGACCCCACACTGCGTAAATTTTGCTTAGTAGCAGGGCTCTGCTAACGCTGAACTTCTTAAAACACTGGGGAAAAGCGTTAAAATCTTTTTACGGAACCCTCGTGCGCGAGTCCGACTCGCACGTGGCCGGTTTTTTTTCTTTTTATTTAGAATTTTACATAAAACCACAACTCAAATCGGCTCCTAAAAAACTTATGCTGTTCTAATACTTACTTAGATTCTCTCCTGGTACCATTGGGGCTAGCACCAACGACTTTAGTACCAATAGGCCTTGTACCATTAGCACTGGCATTACAGACGCTTGTAGTGATAGGCCTGGTGCCATTGGGAGTGGCACCAACGAACCTGGTACTGACAGGCCTGATATCAAGGTAGATGGTACTGAGTGGATTGGTACCATTAGGACTTGCACCAACGAAGCTGGCAGTACTACGCCTGGGACCGACAAAATTGACATCGGCAGGCCTGGTACCATGTTGACTGGTACAATTAGGAGTGGTACCACCACCAGGCTTGGCAATGGTGTCTGAGCCCACAAGCAAGACGGTGCTGCATGTTATTTGTGGTATCTTAGCTTTTCGCATTCTGGTTTCTATCTCCTTTACTCGATTAACCGTTTGTAGCGTGTCTTGTGGTGTGAACTGCAACATAATATTGTGTGTAGGGTTGGCTCGCTGGCTGGGAGTGAAGCAGTGGATGAGCTGGGCAAAGCTGCTGTAATGTATTTTTTTATAAACTCACTGAAACATGAATACACAGAAAAAAACCAGAAAAATGCCAACTCCGGGAATCGAAACCGGATCCTCGGTACACCGGGTCGCGAGTTTTCCCCCTACACCACGATTGGCATAGAGGAAGCAGCCGAATTTTTTCCATGTATTCAAATCTTAGCTCGTTTTTATCACTTTTTGCAGTGAAAAGCGCCTCGTAAGCCGAGGACAACGCATTCCTTCGAAACTTATCAGCAAACCCGGACACGAGATAGCGCACTAAAGCAATCAATCCATGATCTCAGTAGGAGGTAGGAGTATCTTTTTATTTTTGCTCCCAATTTTTAATTTTTAGTGAACTGATTCCCAGGATTAAAAAAAGGATTTTGCAGAAATGGGAATACCATTTTGGTGAGCAGTGCGTATCAAGGGGTGTAGGAAACTGGTACAGAACTATCCAAGCTGAGAAGGAGAGTTCTTGAGGGTTTGGGTTCCATGCGCACTGGCCAGGTCAATTGTTGACTAGCAGAGCCATCATCAGACAATGCAATTAGCATTACAAACCTCTTTTTTATACCGATAGTATGGGAAAAGGGAAATTTCAACTACAGAATGCCTATAAACACACAATACAACTACATATGCAATTCCACAGTCTCGGTAATTTATCTATACCTAATAGCGGTTTGGTAATAACAACTCCCCTTTGGCAGCAAGTTCAACATACCTTGCTGGGATGCTTGAGGGCATCTCTTAGCTCGTCCGTCATCCAGGTGAGCATCACCTCGACAGTGGCTGCCAAGTTCACCGCTTGTTGGAACCTTACCACCCTGGCTGCCATCGCTTCACACATATAGCACACTTTGACAGCTCTCTGAAATGATTATTGTCATATTATAATATTTATGTACAGTTAAGGTATGTGGGTGCTTCGCGACTTTGTTAAATAATGAAGTAGACGAAAGTAGGTAGTTGAATATTAATAACAATAATAATAATAGGTAAATAAATATCATGGGACAATTGACACCAATTGATCTAGTCCCAAATTAAGCAGAGCTTGTGTTATGGGTACTAGACAACGGATAAACATACTTATATAGATAAATACATATTAAACATCCAAGACCCAAGAACAAACATTTGTATTCATCATACAAACATCTGCCCTGATCGTGATTCGAACCCGGGACCTCAAGCTTCATAGTCAGGGTCTCTAACCACTAGGCTATCCGGCCGTCAGTGATGACATTCTCACTTTGTGTGCAGCTACCGAGCTGAACATACGATTTACTTCTAAGCATGTGTTTTCATTGATATCTGTGCCGTGTTTTATAAAGCTATAAGTTACAATTTACAAGCGGAAGTCGCACCCTATCACCTTTTGTTAGAAAGAGACTTCCGCTTGTAAATTACAACTTGTAGCTTTATAAAACACGACCCTGGACATAATAATTATGAATGATGATGTCAGCCGAAAGTAAGTACATAAGTTAAGACTTTTTGTTAAAAAAAAAACACATGTTACAAACAATAAAATTTGAATACCAAGGTGGAATTATTGCTATAAGGGATCTCTATCAGCCAACCTTAGAGTGGTGGAGAGGAATAGTTTATTAGGGACCGACAAAAAGTGAGTTCAAAAGTTATACATATTGAAAGCCATAGAACAATATATAAAAGTCTATCACAATATTATAATATACTGGTAGATGGGTTCATAACAAAAAAATTGGCACATGGACCATCAAATTTTTTGGGATATTGTTGGGGTTATTTGCTATCTTTTGACTTATCATGGTTTTGGAGATACAATTTCCATTGTATTAGCTTAAATTTTCATCAAATTGATCTGGACAGGATACAAAAGATGTACTAAAGACTAAATGAAGTAGTGTTTTGCCATTCCGGGAGCGGTAGAACGTCGATCGCGGTCGGTTGTCGTTAAGTTTTAAACTAAGTTCCTATATAGAATTTTGAAAGTTTTTTGATGAAAATTAGTTAAAATAGTAGCCCAATTAGTTGCTGCTCCTAATTTTAAATTGGTGGTGGTTAATGGTAAGTGGTAAGGTTTTTCATGTTTGAGGGTGCTGGCCTGGATGACCCGGGGGATGGCAATTTTCGCCCTATCTTAAAGGATATAAGCTTAGAAGTCCATGAAAATTTCGAAAATTCTCTGACAAAATTTCCTACCCCCGAAATAGGGAAAAAAAAAATAGGAAGTCTCGCCCTGGAAAAATTGACAATAATGATACCAATAAGGAACGCAGATCTCGTTTGCGATCACACCCGGCCTCGCAGAGGCAGCCTGAGGACTGGACTGGGGAGGACACTCAGCTTCCACCAGGTCACCAATCAGCAAACATATTTACGCCGACTGACTTGTCATCTCCACCGCCTCATTTAGTCACGGATCCACCGAGAGAACCTGTCTCACAAACCCAGACCTCCAACGCCATCTTCACGCCCATCGGGCGCGACAGGTATAACGTGAATGATCAAGGACCGTTTGTAGTTCATGTCAGAAAAATTGAATCATCTCCGGATTCCGGCACGGTTCTCCACCCGGTATCATTCGGGCTCTTCATTCACAATAGGAAGCGAGAGTTCCCCAACATTAAAGAAGGAAGCATTAAGAGAATAGGTCGAAATAGGATTTCGGTTAGTTTACACTCCGGCGTAGACGCAAACAAATTTATTGTATCCCCTACCCTGACAACCCACAAATATGAGGCATTTGTACCATCTTTTAACGTTACCCGTTTGGGCCTCGTGAGGGGGGTCCCGGCGGAGTTGTCTCCCGAGGGAGTACTCGAAAATATGGAGGTTCCCCCCAATTGCGGAGGTGCTCAGCCTGTAAAAATACGCAGACTTAGCTTTAAAAAAACAAAAACTGACGGTAGTTATAGTTGGCTTACCTCTGAAACTGTCGTAATTACCTTTGACGGGCAAACGTTACCCAACAGAATATTTATGGGCTATAATTCCCTTGCAGTGGAACCTTACGTGTACCCTACGATTCAGTGTTTCAAGTGATGCCGATTTGGGCTCACTAAGGAAAAATGCCGATCGCTCCCGCGTTGTTTTAAATGCGCTGGGCCCCACACGGGGGACTCCTGCGTATTAGAGCAGATCAGCTGTTGTAATTGCCCTCAGGGGTTGGGGTTCGGGCATTCGGCAAACAGTAAAGGGTGCCCGGAATACAATCGCCAATTAGCAATTTAAAAAACTATGGTTGACGATAACATATCGTACATAGAGGCATCCAACCTTCATTCAAAAATCGCGAAAAAATCTTATGCAAACGCAGCTGCTACGTCTCAGGACCCTCCCCAGGGAACTACTTCGTACAAAAGAACTGTTTTCCGTAACCCTCGCTCCCCTCCCACTCTGACAAAAGGGTACGACAGACAGGCACATGAAGATATTACGAGGGATCCTAGGATCTCTTCTGGTCCTATCTTCACTCAGGGTCCCCCACAAAAATCTACTGAAGACTTGATTAGAGAACTGACCAACATAATTTCATCCTTCATGAAAGTATTCTCTCCTTCTAGCCCTCTAGCGAACCCTTCTGTGCTATCCCACGTTGCTCCCTTTATTTCATCTTTAATATCTAATTTTAATAATGGATCCAGTAATTTTTCAGTGGAATTGCCGTAGTATCTCCAATAAAAACATGATATTCTCTTTTTAATTAACAAATATAACCCCATTGCATTAGCCATATCTGAGATTTGCCTAAAAAAGGACTCTAATTTTAAAATACCTAATTATATCTCTCTAATGGATCCGCGTTCCGATGGACGTGCCGGATGTGCGCTATTCATTAGAGATCACATAACATTCTCATCCATCTCCGTTCTCCAACACAGCTCTAGTTTTCATACAGTTTGTGCCCGAGTTGAGGGCTTAACTCTTTTGTCCTTGTATATTCCCAGTCCATCCTCCTCCATCCTTGGCGAATTGAAAAGGATTATCGAATCTTTACCTCCTCCTATTATAGTTTTGGGTGATTTTAATATTCATCACCGCCTATGGGGCCGTGATACTAATGATGCGTTAGGTGAAAAACTTTTAGAAATTTTAGACGAAACAAATTTATGTTTTTTGAACTCAGGAACCCCCACTCTCCGTACATTACCTAATCAATCTTCAAGCGCAGTGGACTTAACTTTAACATCCCCATCTCTCGCACCACTGGCCACCTAGCAAGTACTAGATAGTACCTACGGGAGGGACCATTTCCCCATTATTCTCAGTCTTGCTCTCAAATCACCCAAGAAACCTCCCGTTGTAAAGCCTCTTTTAATTTATAATACCAACAGCGCGGATTGGGATAGCTATAAACAATACCTGGACAATGAGGTTAAAAATTTACCTTCCATTAATCCTAACTCTATTCAAGCAAGTTCAGATGCAGTGGTGTTGGCCATTAAGTCCTCTGCAGAGAAAACATTCCCTCTTAAGAACTCTGCTACAGGTAAAATCCCGTCTCCCCCTTGGTGGGATAGCGATTGTACCAAGCAGTCAAGGAAAGGAAGATAGCCGAACGTACTTATGCTGCAAACATGTCCTCAGATAACTTTCAATCATTGTCCAAAGTTATGTCTGAAACGAAAAACTTGCTTAGTAAGAAGAAGTCTGATGGTTGGAAATCTTTTTGTACAGTCACCAGCAATAATATATGATTATGGACAGCGCTGCAAAAATATCTGATCATGGTAGCAGGCAAAAAAATATGACGACACTCGACGGCAATAAGATCTGATGGGTTGCGGCCGGCATAAATATCGTTCTTGGGTAACGGCATAAGTATCGGATACCGAGTCGCTTAAAAATATCTGATACCTTACGAAATCAAAAATATGTGATCAATCAGCAAACATGAACTTAATTTAGTAGTATTACGAATCTAATTTGAATGCAGCGATCTGACGCTTCTTGAAAACAGTGCGTACTTGTCACTGCATATGTCTGTCTCATGTTTTGTTTCATCTAAATCCAACAAATTCAGTTCTTCGTTTCTAATTTGACATACCCTGTTGACGTATTTATTTTCCATATATTTTACCAAGGAGTTTAAACGCTAATAAAAAACTTCAAGCACAAAAGTATTGTTCTTATTTCAAAAGCTGAGAAACGTGAGATAGACATTATGTAGTGACAAGTACGCACTCTTTTCAAGAAGCGTCAGATAGCTGCATTCAAATTAGATTCGTAAGACAGGCGAATTAAGTTCATATTTGCTGATTGATGACATATTTTCGATTTTATAACATGTCAGATATTTATGCCGTCCGTGTGATCTGATGTTTTTGCTTCCAAAGTGAATACATTATTTATGCTGGTGATGAGTCACATGATTTTGATTTTGTGGAGTATCAGATATTTTTAAGCGACTCAGTGTCCGATATTTATGGCCTTAACCAAGAACGATATTTATGCCGGCTGCAACCCATTACATCTTTATGCCGTCGAGTGTCGTCATATACTTTTGCTTTCTAACGTGATCAGATATTTTTGCAGCACTGTCCATCATCATATATTATTGCTGGTGACTGTACCACATTAAGCCCCTCTACGCCTGATACCGTACTCTGGAATAATATTCGAAAGTTTAGGAGATCGTATAATGGTAGTAATTGTCCTTATCCTGCGTCACTTGATTGGGCGGTATCATTTTTAGCTAGAATAGCCCCCCCTCATGTGCCTGCCGTTTTAGACTCTCGTATAGGTCTCCTTAACAATATTTCATCCGATCCACTAGACCAACCTTTCTCCATGTTAGAACTCAAAAATGTCCTATCATCCGTAAAGGACTCTTCTCCTGGTCCAGACAGAATCACCTATTCTTTCGTCTCTAAAGCTGGAGACTCATTCCTTAACTATTTCTTAGAATTAATCAATTGCATCTTACGAGGGGCGGCTGATAAGTAATCTCCTTGGTCAGAAATATATACAAAAATAATGCTGGCTGGTATGGATTTATATTCGTTTGTTATTCTATTTTTAAAATGTATTACATTCATTTGTTTATTGCATCACGTTTATTTGTCGCCTACAATTGTTTCAAACATGTCGGTAGAAAAAGTGAAAATGGATAAAATCGAGCAGCGTGCGGTGATTAAGTTTTTGACTAAAGAAGGGAATACGCCTTCGGAGATCAGACAGCGTATGTTACGTGTGTTTGGCAGTTCGTGTTCTTCCGAATTTGTTATAAAGTTTTGGTCAAAGCAGTTTAAGTTAGGTCGTGAGAGCCTGGAAGATGATCCTCGTAGCGGAAGACCAGTTTCGGCCGTCACTGATGAAAATG
Source organism: Clepsis dumicolana (assembly GCA_963691665.1). NCBI lineage: Eukaryota > Metazoa > Arthropoda > Insecta > Lepidoptera > Tortricidae > Clepsis > Clepsis dumicolana. The sequence continues at coordinate 1,164,377 of OY829532.1, read as the reverse complement.
TAGCCAGGGTGAAAAAAAAAATATTAGAGGACCGACGAGTGAAGCAGTGGGAGATAGCTAGAGATGTGGGCGTCAGTAAAGAGTGAGTCAATGAAATAATTCATGAGCATTTGAACATGTCCAAGGTTGCACGTTGGGTCCCCAGAATGTTCACTGCATTTGACATGGAGAGGCGTGTCAAATGTTGCGAAGAGTTTTTGGACATGAGTCGAGGGAAAGAGGAAGAAATAATTTCTAGAATTGTAACATGTGATGAGACTTGGATTCGACAATGGGACCCGGAAAGTAAGCAAGAGTCGTTACAGTGGAAATTTAAGGATGAGAAGCCGCCTCGGAAATTCAAGGTCTGTCCATCGGCAGGTAAACTTATGGCTACAATCTTTTGGGACACAGAAGGGATTTTGCTCATAGATTATTTACCGAAGAAAACTACAATGAATGCTGATTATTACTCAAACTTACTATATCAATTAAGAGAGACAATAAAAGAAAAACGGCGAGGTAAACTAAGCAAAGGAATTCTGATTTTGCACGATAACGCACCAGTAGTGCATACCGCCCGCACAACGAAGCTAGCAATTAAAGACAATGGCTTCGAAACCATTGACCACCCCCCTTATAGTCCAGATTTAGCCCCCTGTGACTATTTTCTGTTTAGACTTCTCAAGAAAAACCTCAGGGGACGAAGGTTTATGACCGATGACGAAATGAAGGCTGCGGTTACTGACTTTTTTGACGACAAACCGAAAGTTTTTTTCTTAATGGTTTAAATTCAATATTTGAAAAATTTTATAAGTGCATTTTACTAGCAGGGGACTATATAGAAAAAGTCTTTTGTTTCATTGTTAGGTAGATTACTTTTCAGCCGACCCTCGTAGTTTTTGGACATTCTCCATCTTCTTGGAAATCTCAATTAGTTTTACCAATACTGAAACCATCTAAAGATCCTAAGATCCTCGGTCGTACCGTCCTATTGCCTTGTCATCAGTTTTAACAAAGATTCTTGAACATCTAATTAAAAATAGGCTTGAATGGTTCCTTGAGAGTCGGGAATTGCTTGGTAAATAGCAGTTTGGGTTTAGAAGAGGCAAAGGCACTGTTGATAGCCTAAGTATTTTTACCTCCGATATAAGGCTCGCTCTAGCAAATGGCTCATCTGTAGTAGCTACGTTTCTAGATGTGGAGGCTGCCTATGACAATGTCCAGCTCCCCATTCTCAGGGAGAAACTCCACAAGCTGAGAATTCCGGCGAGGCCGGCCTGCCTCATAGGTAATCTTCTGTCTGAACGACAGGTCACTTTCCGTGGACTCTTCCACCCACACATCAACCCTTCAAGAATCGCATGGAAGGGTCTTCCTCAGGAATCCGTCTTAAGTCCTTTATTGTACAACATTTATCCTAGTGATTAGAAGAATCAACAGCTCAGGGATGTCAAATTTTACAGTATGCAGATGACCTACTGATTTACTCATCTAACCGCAATATTGAAAAGGCGTCCGAAATTATATCAGACTCCCTACTTTCATTAAATTCCTGGCTCTCAAAAAACGGTCTCTCAATTTCTCCATCAAAAAGTTGTACAGTAGTCTTCTCTCATAAAAGAAATCTTCCTCCAATTAGGGTCAGTATTGGAGATTCTGACATCCCAGTTAGGCCTTCATATAAATTCCTAGGTGTGATTCTGGACTCTAGATTAAACAGCTCTCTTCATTTCGATCATTTAATAAAAAATGAGAAAGACGTCTCAATACCCTCAGATGCCTGGCTGGAGTTTGGTGGGGCGCTCACCCTTCCTCTCTTCGACTTCTGTACAATGCCACCGTTAGAAGAGTTCTAGACTATGGCTCTTTTCTCCTTGATCCAGGAAACAAAGCGGGGCTGAAAAAACTGGACCTCATACAATTTAAAGCATTAAGAATCATCTTTGGAGCAATGAGGTGTAGTACTACCAACGCTCTTCAGGTAGAATGTGCTGACCCTCCTCTTCAACTTCGACGTCAGTTCCTTGCTGACAGTTTCTTATTTCGAACATTTCAAATTTCTTATCACCCCCTAATCCATCGCCTGTTTGACCTAAAAGAAACCATCAGTCAGAGTTCAAAAGATCCACCTTGTCTGGTTAAAAGTCTTGTCAAATTTCACTGTTTAAAAGACCCTACTTTTCATTCGGCTAGAATCCCCCTATTTCACTTTGACTATGAAACAATCAATCACCACCCCCGCGTCATTCTTAACTTCGACATTTGTAAGAACGATCCGCATGCAAATATCTGCGTCAGATTCTCTCGCGTGAATGGCACGACTGGAACACTATATTCTGCGATGCTTCCAAGCTGTCCCTGGCTGGCAGCGAGGGTGTGGGGATCTTTTCATTCTCAACTCGATATAGTTCAAAAGGTGAAATGTCCCCCAGAAACTTCAGTATTCACGGGGGAATGCATAGGGGTGTTGGAGAGCGTGAAATATATTTTATTATTTAAATTAAGAAAAACTATCATATTTACTGACTCACGTTAGTTAGAATTCGGTTAGAATTCATAACCCCATTATTTACCAAATTAAAGAGCACTTACTTATGTACAAATCAAAAGGGTTTGAGGTGTCTTTGGTGTGGGTCCCGGGACACACTGGGGTCGCTGGAAATGAGAAGACTGATCCGGTCGCAAAAGCTGCAGTGGTATGTGGAGACAAGATTCCTTTCCGTGACTATTGTCATGATTTAGTTCCATTGGCATCTAACTACTTAATTCAAGCATGGTCTAAATTATGGAAATCTACAAGCAGGAAATATTGTAGGACTTTCTCTCTAGTTCAGCCCACAGTATCAAGAAAGCCTTGGTTTGCGAAAATGTTCGTCCCTAAAAAGCTGTGCTCAATAATAATACGAATGTGGCTGGGCCATTGCTGCACCCCTTCTCATTTAGCAAAAATTCACATCAGGGACTCCTCCCTTTGCGAGTGTGGGTTGGACGACCGGGATCTTAACCATATTTTCCTTTTTTGTCCCGTACTTAATCACTCTGTTCTTTATAATGAATTGTTAAAATGTAATGTTCAGTTCCCCACTCATATCTTAAGCCTGATTGATGCAAAAGATAAAGATATTCTCATAGCTTTGGGTAATTTTTGTGAACTCAACAATTTAAAATTGTAATTTATTTTGTATGAAAGTGGGTTTTACTTCTAAACAATTACTTAGTCTGTGTGCATCTTTAACTGGATCTCCCTTTCATAGTAAATTCTCATATATGTTTGGTGGTGGATTATGTTACTAATTCCGTAGTTGTGTGTCTTTAAATTAACTTCTATTTTTTGTAGGAGTAGCAACTCTGATGTTCAGTTTTTTCGCGTCCGTAAATATTTATTTTTTTGTTAACAAATCGACATGACACTGGCTCAATCTATCGTCATAGCCATTAAAAAAAAAAAAAAAAAGAAGTAGTGTTTTCCAAACAGTTTGTCCATGAGACTAAGTAGGGATTCGTTGAAGTTCAAGGCTATAGGTTTGGCATTGAAAACGTTAGGGAGGGACTCTCCTAGAGATTGATATTTTGGAACAATTCGTTGCCAAAAACGTAACAGGAAACAATAACCAAATCTGACTTAGTAAAAACAACTTATGTTCTAGGAAGTCGCGGGCGTGTGCAACACAAATATTAATAGCACTTACTTTTTCAACAGCATCTTTTCTGTAGAATCTTGGAAGCTGTATTAAAAAAACTGGTGTAACTAACTTTCTTTCGCTGGCAGGACGAAAACAAATGGAACAGTATTCCCCATTGGCATGTTTTAGTGCATCGTAAATGTCAGCAATAGACTCTGTAGCCATTGCCGAGGTTAAATCATGAGTTAGGAAAAAGAAATGCGATAACTTTTCTCATAAAAATGGAATAATTTTGCAATCGCAAACACAATTTGCATGAATTCTTTACTCACGAACTGAACTGACACATGAGTTTGACAAATTTGTTTTTTAATTTCTTAAAGTTGTAGACGCAGATAATATCAAACCATACAGCAATATATAGATATCAAATTTGTAGGATTAATCTTTGTTTCTGGTCAAACATGTGAAAAATGTGTGCAGTAATGTTTTCCGAATTTATTACCGATCCGCAAGATAAAAATTTCGTGAGCTTTTAGTCAAAATAAAAATTGCGATGGAAAAACAGCGCCCATGCCCTCTTGATCCCGCCCCCAGTGTTGCTATAAAAAGTAGCTGTCATTCACACATTCATTCATTCATTTCTGTTTTCCAACGTCAGGCCCTAAACTATGAAGTGCAAAATTCGAACCTCGTGTCGTGCCGTCCCGCTCCCGCTAATATGATTTAATACGAGAGCGAGCGGGACGATACGAACTTCGATTTTCGAATTTCGTAGTCGTCCCCCAGAGTGTAGTGGACTTGTGGATTCATTCAATTCAAATTTCAAAATCACAATCACATTCATTCAACTTCAAGTTTCAACCAACGACGTAGTAGTAGTAGTGGACGGGGTAGTGGAAGTGGTGGCATGTTGAGCGGTTGTTGTTGTGCTTCGTAAATGGCCTCGTGGAGAGTGCCGAAACGCGTCAGCGTTTAGTATAGTGGTGGTGGTGATAGTTGGGTCTGTGTGGCATGTGTTGATTCGTGTAGCAGTGGAGGTGGAGGTGTTGCATGGAAACATACATTTGCCGCACAGATATAACTATTTGTCATTAGTGGTCGCGGGTGAGCAAAGTAATTGTTTTTTAGTTCATAACGACGTAGTTGCTGGAGTTTGGCGGTTTATCTTGTATTTGATAATTTCCTGCGATAATTTCAGCGTAACAAGTGTAACTTAGTCGGAATTTGACTGAAAGCAAACGACTTTTCACGCTTCAACTAAAAAGGTAATGCTTTATTACATACTTACTTAAGCTTAATAAGAAATCGGAGACCTAAAAGCGCCTAGTTGCAGATTACAGTATCGCTGTCCTTATCATTATCAGTTGCTGTAAGCGAGAATACAATGAATCACAATAATCGTTAAAATGGCTGAAGTGGCAAACGCCAAGTGGCCTGTAGGAAGTTAAAAGTTGTGAATTTAAATTAGTATCCATCTTCTGTTTTGTAACAAAATCTATCGTCTAGATACCTTCGTGATTAAAGACCTAAATGAAAAAATATGCTCCTCTTGTGACCCTCGCGCGACGGAAAGATTGTGTTGTGTTAGGTAGGTATAAGCTTATAAGACTATGTATACATAGACTTAAATAGCGTATGGACGGGCCCTTCGGTAGTTAGGTACTTATGAAAAACTTAGTTTTTGTTTCCAATTTAGTGAGCCTATTACAAAAGTTGAAAAACCTCCGACATTGTCATTTCAAAGTTAAATATTTCAAAAACGGGTTAACCAATTTTAATGAAACTTGGCTAAGAACCATCCCGATTAAACTAGCTTTCGGTTGAAAAAAACCGCATCCAAATCGGTCCATCCGTTTGGGAGCTATGATGCCACAGACAGATACACAGGTAAAATTTATAACACCCCTCTTTTTCGTCGGGGGTTAAAAAAATTGTCTCAGTGATAGGCATGAGCCACGAGCACGTTCGCACGTGCAACACCGTTCCTATTACAAAACGCATTTCAAAGAGCTATTCCAAAGTTCATAATCCTGATGTTTATTGACCCCCGACGAAAAAGAGAGATGTTATAAGTTTGACCTGTGTACCTATCTGTGCATCTGTCTGGCATCATAGCTCCCAAACGGATGGACCGATTACGATACGGTTTTTTTTAATCGAAAGCTAGTTTAATCCAGATGGTTCTTAGCTAAGTTTCATCAAAATCGGTCCACCCGTTTTTGAAATAGCTATTGAACTTTGTTTTTATATTAATGCTTAATAGAATACCTACTTCAGTAGGTAGGTACATAAGTTTTAACTTGTTTGTGCATGTCTGACGGCACTGTGCGCCGCAGCTCGCAAACGTATCAGCATTTTTGACACGTTTATAGGTAGTAGGTATGTTAGTAAAAATATAAAACTTGTTTAACTGCGACAGTTCCGCTTACTTTTATGAGGATAACTTCAGCTATTATGAGGTATCTAATCTACATTTAACTTTGTAATCAGCCTGGTCAGCATCTGATGGTGTTTTTATCCCCCGACGAAAAAGAGGGGTGTTATGAGTTTGACCTGTGTGTCTGTGTAACATCTGTCTGTGGCATCATAGCTGCCAAAGGGATGGACCGATTTCAATGCGGTTTTTTCAATCGAAAGCTAGTTTAATCGACATGGTTCTTAGCTAAGTTTCATTAAAATCGGTTCACCCGTTTTTGAAATATTGAACTTTGAAATTAAAATGTACTTAGGGGGCTTTCAACTTTTCTAAGTTGGTTAGGTTATTGAACACACGTTTCTTTCCGAAAAAATCCAGAAAGGAATCAACAAAAAACTATGTAAGTAATTAGTGAATCTGCTCACAAAATTTTACGAGAATCCGTTTCGAAATGCAACCTGTAGAGGAGAACAGCCGGACAGGCAGACACACAGACATACGAAAGAATTTTTGTCCTAGCTGAAACAGAAACAGACACTTCGTTAGCTCCGCCACTCACCTACCCTATCCTATTCCTAATCCTAACTTCCTAACTAATATTATAAATGCGAAAGTAACTCTGCCTCTCTGTCTTTCTGTCTCTCTCTCTGTCTGTTTGTTACTTCTTCACGGGAAAACCGCTGCACCAATCTACATGAAATTTCGTAAGAACATAGTTTGAATATTGAAGAATAACATTGGCTACTTTTTATTAGGGTAAATTGTATAGTTCCCGCGGGATAGCGATAACCGAAATCTACGCGGACGAAGTCGCGGGCAACAGCTAGTTATACATAAACCTATTTTAACTAAAATGCCGTTAAAGTTTGTTTGTCCTTTTTTGCCATTGTCACATTGACATTTCCGTTACTAAGAAGAAGACAAAACCTATTTTAGCTAAAGGCTTGAGTGACGTTTATGAACAATGACAATAGGCTTTAATTTTTTTTTTATACCACGAGGAAGGCAAACGAGCAGTGGGTCACCTGATGGCAAGTGATCACCACTGTCCATGGACACCCGCAGCCCCGGGGGGTTTGCAGATGCGTTGCCAACCTAGAGAGCTAAGATGAAATGTCTCTTGTGCCCGTAATTACACCGGCTGTCTTACTCTCCACACCGGAACACAACAGTGCAAGCACTGCTGCTTGGCGGCAGGATTAGCGAGTAAGATGGTGGTAGCGATCCGGACGGACCTCGCACAAAGTCCTACCACCCGCACGTAGGAATGTTTTGTAGGTGCTTTTTTCAACTTTACTACTCTCCGTTTTCAGCGCAACAATGTCTTTTCCATGGGAAAGAGCGTTTGCGTCATCCCACTCCTTTTCAAGATCGTTTCATAACAGCATTAACAGTGACATCGAAGACTACATTGACAGTGACGAGGAGCCACCAAGGAACAGTCACTCCCGCAAACAGCCTGCCAAACCGAAAATTCAAAAACCCAAGAAACAGACTCCGAAAAAAACACCCAAAACTCGCGATGAGTTCGTGGAGAAAATAGAATTCTTCTCCTGCAAGATTTGCAAGAACACCTACAATTCCAAGGGCAGTTTGAACCGGCATCTCACGACTGCCCATGGGCTCGAGAAAGACGTTAAGGAACGGAAGCCGAAGGTCGAGAATGCTGTGGCGAAATCGAAAGCTCTGAACACTTGGTAAGGAACTAAGGACACACACTTTAACCCCTGACGAAAAAGCGGGGTGTTATAAGTTTGACCTGTGTATCTGTCTGGCATCATAGCTACCAAACAGATGGACCTATTTCGATGCGGTTGTTTTTTATCGAAAGCTAGTTTAATCACTTTAATCGAGATGGTTCTTAGCCAAGTTTCATTAAAATCGGTTTGCTCGTTTTTGAAATATTGAATTTTTAAACCCATAAGCGGCCATCCATATTACTTGAGGCGTTTATGGAGGGGGGGGGGGGTGGATCTCACTCAATCTCTCGTGGAGGAGAGGGGGGTCTCGGCAAATATCACGTTTTTTTTCGCAAGAAACAGTCTAAGAAACATTGTAATATTTAACGATATCAAGCACTAAACTTAACCTAGGTACGCATTTAAAAAAATCTTACTTGAGATTACCAGGGGGAGGGGGGGTGGAGCCAAATCTAACGTCACCAACGGGGAGGGTGGGTCGACAAATCGCTAAAATCACCTCACGTAAAGTAAGTAAGGGTTTAGTAAGATATCACAATTAAATAAGATTATACCTGTTTTTAAAGAAATAAATTCTGTTTTTTACGTAAGTTCACCAAAAAAATACTCGTAAAGGGGGGGGGGGGTTTAGTCTAAAACCTCACCACATATCACCAGGAGGGAGGGGGAGGTTAGTTTAAAACATCACTACGTATCACCAGGGGGGAGGGGGAGGTTAGTCTATAACCTCCCCATGTTATAATATCAAAATATTGCTGTGCCCAACAGGGTCCATGATGATCACATTATACTTATAAAAAACTTGTGCTTTACATTGTGAAAGATCAATAAAGAATTGAGTATTGAGTATATGTATCACTAGCGGGGTGAGGGGGGGGGGGGGGTAGTCTGAAACATGACCAGGGGGGAGGAAGGGTTTGAAAAGAACGGACGCCCCCTGGAGGTACCTACTTAAGTAAGCCAATGTATTTTTTTTCAGGGCGCCGAGTCGCCGCTTCCGTTGCACCTTCTGTGGTAAGGAGTTGACTTCAGAGGCTTTCCTGAAGAGGCACATGGCCATCCATGACACTGCCAAGGTCAAGGTGAAACAAACCAAGAAAGTTACCACAAATGTGAACATCAACGTGTATAACACTAATCATTATAATTATTCGACGCCGAATTACATGAGTGGCAATAGAAGTATTTGGGATTAATGGGAAGCAGATTGAAGGAAAGTTGTAAGGTTATAGTTATGCAACTGCTACATAGTGAGGGTCCTTAAAACTCGAGTGTGTTTTTATGAAACTAGACGAAGCTGAGTTTCATAATAGGATCACACGAGTGTTTTAAGGCCTAATTATGTGGAGTTGCATACATTAACTTATTTACACACATGTTATAAGTACTTGAAGATGAGTTCAGAAGCCGAAGGCATATCATACCCATAACTCTCACGAATTTGACTGGTTTTTTTTAATCATAGACAAACATACAGAGCTGACGTTTCGTACTGTTTTTTTTATTGTGAATTATGTTGGTTTTTGCAGATGGTTCTAATTTGAAACTTAACGAAATCGAATTCTATATCAAAAAGTCATTACAACATCGAATTTGACATGCTGCAATGCTGGTAATTTTCCACGGTTTCTGAACGCATTATAGAGGACTTATGCTATGTGTGTAGGTACAGGTAAACGTTCTAAATGCTTTGACATTGCCCCAACATACATGCATACACATTTACATACATATGCAATTTTTGGAATTAAATTGAGAGCGCCTAGTGTAATCGACGGTCAACACAATACGCTTCCATCGAGTTCGCGTTAACGTGTCAAATACCAGAGTGTCAATAATAATAATAATAATAATAATTTATTGCAAACATTACAAACATGGATGGAATTATAAACGAATAGGTATACATGTGACGCCCTGTTAGGGCACAGCAACATCGGAGGGTAAATTATTCTATTATGTTATACGCCTTACATTTACATAACAAATATTTTTACATTACCTAGCCGACACAAACCAAAGTCAAACACAAATTGAAAAAAAAAACACATGGTAACATTCTCACTTACTAGTATCGTCAAAGTACTCGATTAACCTGTAGAAACATCTGTTGATTAAAAACAATTTCAACCCTTTGTTGAACAATTTTGGATTATCCAGGTTTTTTATTGAGTTCGGAAGGTGGTTATAGATTTTAATAGTCATATAATGGGGGCTATATGTGACAAGTTTTAATTTCGAAAAATCTAGTGTAACCAACAGTCAAAAATACGTCTTCATCGCGTTTGCGTTGCGTCTCAAATAGTTTGTTGTCGATAGTTTGTGTCACTAATGGCGCTGCTAATATGCCCATAGTATTTTTTTTATACGACAAGGAAGGCAAACGAGCAAGTGGGTCACCTGATGGTAAGTGATCACCACTGCCCATAGACACCCGCAACCCCGGGAGGTTTGCAGATACGTTGCCAACCTAGAGAGCTAAGATGAAATGCCTCTTGTGCCCGTAATTACACCGGCTGTCTTACTCTCCACACCGGAACACAAGAGTGGAAGCACTGCTGCTTAGCGGCAGGATTAGCGAGTAAGATGGTGGTAGCTAGGCCCCGCACAAGGTCGTACCACCCGCAAAACTCAAGACGTAAAAGCGAACGCGATCGAGACTTTTTTTTGTCCGTTGATTACACTATACGCTCAGAGAATCGTACGTTGCCAATATGTGCCGCTAGGGGCGCTGTCGATTTCCCCATAGCAATTGAAACGTTAACGCGAATGTTTTCTTGTATCAATAACCTAACCAACCAGCTTAGTGAAGTTGAAAAACCCCCGACATTGTCATTTCAAAGTTCAATATTTCAAAAACGGGTCAACCGATGAAACTTAGCTAAGAACCATCTCGATTAAACTAGCTTTCGATTAAAGAAAACCGCATCGAAATCAGTCCATCCGTTCGGGGGCTATGATGCCACAGACAGATGCACAGATACACAGATACACAGGTCAAACTTATAACACCCCCCTTTTTCGTCGGGGGTTAAAATTTGAACGGTTACCTAAACTTTGATTTTTATTTGAATTTTACCTGAAATTTCAAGATACATATATATTTTAATTCGTTTTAGAACATCTCACTTATCGTTTTCATTTAAAATAAGTTTAGTTTTTAACACGCTCGTATGTAGATTGACGTGGATGAAAGAATTCTATGCACGGTTTTTTTTACTATTATTAGAACTAAGTAGTTAACAAAGAAAGGTATTTACGAACTGTCCGGCTCCGATTTCATATACTTTTATGTATGTTAGAGTAGTCTCCGTAAGAGTAGTCTCCGTACCACGCTCCACCAATTAAGCCATACTTAACATTCGTGCACCTAACGAATTTTTCAATGCATTGTGTCGTATTTTTATTTGGAAGATCTCTCCTCAGCGCCATCTATGAGTAGCTTAATCAAGCGGCTCACCCACTATAACAGGGGTTCCCAAACTGTGCGCCGCGGCGCCCTGGCGCCGTGAAGAGTCCCAGAAGTGCCGTGATATTTTCTTCTCTTAGGTACCGTATTGATGCCATTGTATCTACTGTATAGACACATAGTTACAAACTCGGCACAGGGCGCCGGGACAAAATACAAAAATGTAAGGTGCGCCGCAAAGTGAAAGTTTGGGAACCCCTGCCCTATAAGGAACTTCTACAGTTACGTATTAGTGGCAAGAGATTGAGCTATTTCAATTTTATTTTATTTTTATTGGAGCTAGGTTGCTGGTTCAAGTCCAGCTGCTTAACATATTTTTCTTTGCATTGTCATTGTATGTCAAACTCAACCTATTCGGAGAAATTGTACTCCAAAGTACTAAAAAGTGACCAAACCCTCTAACTTCTGTAGAGAGTTTGGCCGGAGTTTGGACGGGATATTGACCGCGATTACCTTAAAGGTGTCTAATGCAATTAACCGCGAATCATTTAAAACTGTCATTACTGGCTTGATTATATGTGTAGCCGACGTATCTTACACCACCTCATGACGCTGCATTGAAACAGAAGTCGTTCTGATAAGAACGTTAGTAATTGACGTCTGCCAAGGAACGACTTCTGTTTCAATGCAGCGTCATGAGGTGGTGTAAGATACGTCGGCTACACATATAATCAAGCCAGTAATGACAGTTTTAAATGATTCGCGGTTAATTGCATTAGACACCTATAAGGTAATCGCGGTCAATATCCCGTTTTCATTATGTCTAAGTTAGTAATGAACTTAATAATTTGCTTTAACAAAACTCTCTACAGAAGTTAGAGGGTTTGGTCACTTTTTAGTACTTTGGAGTACAATTTCTCCTCTTATCAGAACGACTTCTGTTTCAATGCAGCGTCAATGAGTTGGTGTAAGACACGTCGGCTACATATGTTTTAGAACAGTGTTTTTCAAACTTTTTTATGTCACGGCCCTTTAATGACCATCAACATTCCTTAAGGACCCCCCAAAACCCCGTTTGTGCGATTAACCTTAGAACCCAACCGTGCAACCTATATTTTATTCGAAGGTAGTTACTGTTTCGCGACCTACCCTTTTGCTGTTTTATAAACAATCTCCTGGAAAAAAATTTAGTTCCATGTAGTTACGAGTACGAGACTTTCGAAGCTGATCCTCGCGACCCCTCTTGTATAAATGCCGCGACCCCCCTGGGGGTCGCGACCCACACTTTGAAAGACTGTTTTAGAACATGAAAAAATAATGGACCGTTGTTTTGTTATTTCGGATCAAACTTATATTTTATTACATTCCTATAATCACTAGCCTGTAGTTAACTAGCAATTAGCTTTAACAAAACGTTAGGTACCTATATACAAATAAATCTAATTGAAGCCAGACAGTGCGGTAGCTTTCCTTGCAAGTTTAAGTAGGTAGGTAAGTTATATAAGACTTTGGAAAAATGTTTGTGCTTATTAATTTCAATGTGCCGCCCGTTATACCTGCATAATTTGCTGAATTAATGCTTAATTTAATGATAATTTAATTTTAATTCTTGAAAAAAAAAACATTTGTTACCATGTCGGGCTCATATTAAATGCTATAAAAATGTTTAAACTTATAATATAATGATGTTAATTTTATTTTAGAATTAGTTTTATTTTAGAATTGGAGTTATCGTACAGTCAAGTTCTCCGATATCTATACAGTCAACAGTTCAATAATATCTAAGTATACACAGAGATTATTGTCAGTTACATGAAGGTCTGTGTTTAGATATTTATGAACCATTAGTTGTACAGACATCGGAGAACTCGACTACTGTATTGTAGTTTTGAACTATCTTTTTTTATATTTTATTTAGATGTGATTGCATTTGGCATGAGTTGGCAGCAAGTTAATAGGTATACAATATGTTTTTGTAATTTTGTGCAGATACATACTCATACATAATATATTTCTGACGTCTTAAGTGTGTATGTAGACATAACAAAATACGGACAGGCTATGCCAAGAGTGACAAACATAATGACAGTTGTTTATTGCGCTTGTGTGAACACAGGGCTTGATTATAATATTTTTTTAATAATAACCCGTTGTTTTATTTACAAAAAAATATTAAGTGATTTATTTTGATCAATACATGTTTAATAGTTACTCAACTGTATAAAAACGATATGAAATGCCACAGACCTATATTTATGTACTTAGTAAAAGCAATTTACAATGACATCTAAACTATTAAAACTAAATTCAATCTAAAAGAGGCCCCCGTGGCATGGTGCCCAAAAGGCTGGCAGCGTTGCCTCGCTGAATAGTACTTAACATACATCCTCCTTTTTTGAAGTCTGTTAAAATGCCATATCTTACCCAGTGCTGGCATTCATCATTCATCATCATATTGACCAATCTTGGGCGCTTTTTGGTCAACGGTATCAACGGCTCAGACATTCCCGCAATGAGAAAGTAATTATGATAATAAAAACAAATGTATTGCTCTTATTTTACTTATTGGAAGCATTAAATGAAATGAATATTTTGAGCTGAGATTTTGAGTTATCTTGGTCGGGGAATACCATAACCTCTTAACAATAACAATGCAGCTTGAATGTCATCACATGACCACAAAGTTATTTTTGGGCAGCGATAGAGCGCTGTAGTCCATGCTTAGCCTCGAAATTTACTTGGCAAATCGCTAGTTCCAGTTTTAGCCACCGCTTTATATAAATTGGTAGTTTTTCCAACCGTTCCGTTTTACGTAAGTTTAAATAATTGCATTCAGCAGTGTTGCCATTGCAATTATTTTATTTTGACACTGACATCGTATCGTATCGTCCTGCTCACTCTCGTATTAAATAATATTAGCGTGAGCGGGACGGCACGATACGAAGTTCGAATTTTGCACTTGTAGAAGGGGGGCAGTAGTTTTTTAAATTTCCATTCACTACATTTCGTTCAATGGCTGACGCGAAATTTACAAAAACAAACATTGATTTTGAGAAAAATATACAGTTTTCTCTTTTATTTTCAATTAAATGATTGTTAATCGATGTTAATTATACAGATACGTTAGAAGGAAGCAGTGACTATGATGATGGGCCGTTGATGTGATTATGAGAGGCGAAATAAACTTGGAGGAAGACGATGAAGATGCAAGACGAATAGCTAAAATAGCCTAGTAAATATACATAATGAATTAGAATAATCAAGTTCATAATGATCGCAATTGGTTATGAGTTAAGTAAGAATAAAAAAAATATTTATATTAAGTTATACTTAGGCTGCGCGGTGGATTAAGAGGCTCCCCTGAGAGAATGACCTTGAACGTTTCGCGCCTTCCTCACCCCACCTCACTTGTACTAAACAACTTCGTTTTAGTGACGACATCTATTAAATATCGGTCTAGCTTCATTTTACAGTGTTAACACAAATAACGCGTCTTTTCGAAAAAAAAAAATCGTTCAGAATTCGCACCGAATACGTAAAACCTACTTATTTAAAAAAAAATTAATATTATGGTGCCAAGCAGTGGGACGTAAATAGGCCGATGATGATGATGATTATTATAAAAAGGTATTTACATTAAAAAAATAAGATTTTTAGATTTATCTGTTTAACATACAAATTGTAACAAAATCGGTTAAGTACTTAGTTTTACCTAGTTTTTTATGACAAAATTGTAAAAAAAAACTTCACACAAAAGCAAAACCGACATAAAAAAAAACTGAAATAATCCTCTAATGCCCGTTTTCACCAACGACTCCTAAAATTTAAGAGATCCCTTAGCTCTTTTAGGGGACACCTAAGACCAATTTCCGTTTCACCAACGCTTAAGTAACACATAACTGCTTAGGGGGTCCCGTAAGTTTAGGGGGTCGAATATTGACCCCCTAGCGCTAAGTGACAGTTCGCGCAGTCGCAGATGCGTTTTAATTTTTATAGGTTATCGTGCATTTGTTATGCAATAATTAACTTGATTGATAATATTTATATAATGGAAGGCTATTTAAATTATTTTGTAGAGTTTGGAAGCTGTTGAATAAATAGATTTAATATTCACATCAAAGTTATTTAGATCAGACTGAAGATCAGATGATTTATCAAAGTATGATAGGTACTAAAGATTTTTCATAAGATATACCTACTCGCAGAATGTCGAAAGAAAACGTGCTTTTCATACTTGAAAAAATTTAACATTAGAGGTATTTGGAATATAAGAATAACCCAAAACAGAAGAAGAATAGTTCTGTATAAAGGAAGGCCTCATCGAAGTTGGACGAATGCCTAATACTAATTATCCATCATCAGTCTATTCTTGACCCTCAGAATACAAAACAAACCAGAAGCCGAGTTCAATCATAACGCCGCGCACTGTGTCAATTAATTATTGATTTCGCTATCCGTTTTCACTTAAAATATAATCTTGTTCTGTTTTTTATAAACCCAACGGCATTTCTGCATGTAGAAACCACACGAGAAGAAATTAATTAACACGCGCGCTCGCGGGTTCTGGTCTGTTCTGTATTATACGGGTTTCAAAGAAATCGAATAACAATGCTTTGGGAATATGTACAGTTCATGAATAAATTATCAGATCTAATCATTCCAGTTTCAGTCAATGAATGCTCGCTAATAAACTACAATAATTGCTTTTTTTTTTTTAATTCATCCCATAAGGGATAGGCAAAGGAACTGAGTCCATACAGCCACGTCTGATGTGTTTTGTAAATTTCTGTATATTAAAGTCCTGTCACCGTCAGAGTTGTCAGTCTGTCCTAGTCACGTCCTGTCAGGTGCTCATGCCTTCCGTAAAGCGATAGTGTACTTTACGGCGAGCTACGGCGAGCAGCAGCCGGCGGATATTTGGGGGTCACAAACAGAGGGAATACGCGTTTTCACTTGAATTCTTCATTTGCTGGGCACTTTCACGTCAATTTGTTGTATAACACACTATCTTTATTATCCACCAAACAACATTAAGCACAGAAACTAAAATTCAATTAACGACACGATCCACTCTCATCGGTATCCCGCCAAATTCTCCACAATAATCGCACCGAAAGTTCGAAAAAAAATAGATGGTTAAAAACTGTCACTGCAAGTTCTTATTTTTCTGGATGGCAAAGATAATGCCATACAGCCTTAGTCAACATTCAAAAATAAGAAATAAGACGTCAATTTAGTATTAATGATATATTTGTCTAGTTTTTCTATTTTTGACATGTTGGTTTAATTTTTTATACACGATATTTGAAGTTATTTCTCTTAAAAAAATTATCGATACAAAACCGGTTTTAGAAATCACTATAGATAAAACAAACCGTCACTTAGTTAGGGGACCCGTATTAAGATGTTACCTAGGATGGTGAAAATGAAATTAGGTTAGGGAGAGATATAAGGGGCCACTTAGGATAGGGGTCCCCTGACCAGGTGATGACTTAGGTGTCGTTGGTGAAAACGGGCATTAGAGGATTATTTTGTTTTTATTAAGGCGATTTTCCTTTTTTTCATGGTAAATAATTTTGCGTTCTTATGTCACTGTCGACAGTGACAGGTCCAGGACAGACCTTATACTACGAAGTGCAAAATTCGAACTTCGTATCATGCCGTCCCGCTCACGCTAATATTATTTAATACGAGAGTGAGCGGGACGATACGATACGAACTTCGATTTTCGAATTTCATAGTAGTCCCCCAGCGATGAAACTGGGAACGTCATAGGCAAGCGGTTTCTCTTAAAAAAAATAACTTCATCAATCTCTGCTCCACAATTTCATTTTAACGTTTGCGTACAACTCCGAGAACTCCTCACTATCAAATTCTACGATATCATCTGATATTATTTCATTTATAATATCTCTCGCAGACATTGTCTTCGTTTTATCATCACCAACACTTTCTTGAGCCGTAAAATCTTGTGGTTCATTAGTCTCGCCCATATTTGCTTCTCCATTTTCATCCTGAGTCGTGCCTCCACCGGAAATATCCCTTGCAGCCTCTTGCCTGTCTTGTTCTTCAACATCTTGAGCCGTAATATCTTGCGGTTCTGTATTCTCGCCTATATTTGCTTCTCCATTTTCATCCTGAGTCGTGCCTCCACCGGAAATATCCCGTGCAGCCTCTTGCCTGTCTTGTTCTTCAACATCTTGAGCCGTAATATCTTGCGGTTCTGTATTCTCGCCCATATTTGCTTCTCCATTTTCATCCTGAGTCGTGCCTCCACCGGAAATATCCCGTGCAGCCTCTTGCCTGTTTTGTTCAAGATTTTCGTTTCCATCGTCATCATTTTCTAACATTTGCTGCAGCTCTTGGGTAGACGGCAGTTCATCATTATTTGTTGTATTGCCTTGTTCTTCAAGGTTATTTTCAGAGTCACTTTTGAACATTTCCTCCAGTTCTTCTGTACACTTTAGTTCTTCATTGCCACTCATTATTGGTTGACTGTCAGCATCGATTACTTCAAGCGCTCGCGCATTTTGTACAACTGTAATATTTTCTTTAAAACTCATATAAATTTCAGCTTGTACGGATATTGAATGCAGGTCTTGACAAGAGTCGTCGCTGTCCCAGGGTTCAACTGTACCTTCTGGGTCGGTCTCTTTCCCATGAACGTCATCCATTGTTATATCTTCATCCTCAGCTTGCATTATAACAATGCGGTTATCTTGTGGTAGTTCAGTTTCTCTAGTTGCACTTTCATTTACAGCCACACTTTCAGTATCATTGGAAACATTGCTAATCTCGCTTGTGATCCCCGTTTCTTTGATATTAACGCCGTTTGTAGGATCTTCATCTTCAGTGTGCATTCTATCATTAACATGATTGTCTTGTGGTTGTTGTTCAGTTTCCTCCCCAGTTGCACTTTCACTCTGGTTACCTACATCCACATTTTCACTATCATTGGCATCTTTGCCACTTTCGCTTGAAATCCCCGAATTTGTTTCCTTTTCTTTATGATGCTCCGCGTTATGAGCTTCAATAATAGAAGACGCTATCCATTTCTTACACTGTTTACAGTACTGCTCTACATCTTTAATCTGAACTCGTTTGCCATCTGCATGTCCCTTTGGATTTTCTTCGAGTTCTTCTTCTTCTTGTGAGTCATCAGAAAGATTCTGTAGCTTTCCCAGAATCTTATTGATTGGTGCATCGTTTTTACGATTAAACGTCACAAATCTGAATCCTTTAGCATGATTTTCACTGTGATACGCCAAAGCATTGGCGCTATAAAAACGTGCGCCACAACTTTTACAGCTATGCCCATTAGGTTTATTCTTGACACAAGTGTCGAAGTTTTTGCAATGATTCTCTAACTTGGCCGGGTCGACGAATAGCTGACACATGTCACATTTATAAGCTGGAATGCCAGTAGTAGAATCGGCACCTTCCGAATGGAGCTTTACACTTCTTGAATAAATGTAAACACTTGAAGATAAAATGCTGTCTTTACCACATGTTATGTCATTGAACATTTGGAACCAAGCTTCAGTCAGTAGTGTTTCAAAATTATAATCGATCACTGTATTGTCATCGATGTTGGTTTCAAATGCAAAGTTACGAGTGATTCCCATTTCTTCTCCGGTGTGTTTCGCCACCAGATGCTCCTGTGAATGTTCGACCGCTGCGTCATATGTATCCGTAGTGTTATCGCACTTAAGACATCTGTATATAATGCGAGTATTATCTCTGTTTTGAGGTTTCCGTTTAATCTCCTCTTTCTTTTTGTCTGTTACGTTGCCTTTTCTATCGGCACGTTTCATGTTGGAGGTTTCACCCAAGTGTGCACCCATTTCGGATCTGAATATATACTGTATTACATTCAAAAAATCAGCATCAACTTTATGATCGCCAGTGTAGTGAGCCTTTAAGAGATCAGCGTTCCCCAAATCAGCCTCACATAGCCGACAGATTGCACCTTTATAACGATATTTAGCTTTTTCCAGCTGCTTTAAAAACCACGGGGCTTTGCCATTCTCTGTGCTTATGTCAGAATCTACAAAAACTCCACCTTTATCAAATAATAGTTGTTGTACATTTTCAATACCATGCTTTGTAATATAATGCTTATAAATGACAACTTTCTCATCTTTGCATAGTTCGCATTTAGTTTTATTCTTTAGATTGACATGTTTAGTTTCTTCATGCCTCTTCAAGTTAGCTTTATAAGCATAACTTTTGTCGCATTTGTCACATGCGAAAACTTTATTAGCATTCCTTGTTTCTTTAACAACTTCTGTTTTCTTGCACGTCTCTTGATGTTTCTTGATATCGTCTTTTGCTTCGAAGCTTTTGTTACATTCGGAGCACAGCCACAATCGTTTAGGTTCTCTTCTACGTTTCTTAGCTAAATCAGCAAGCGTTTCTTTTGCGCGCCGTTTGGCAGCTTTCCCGGGTCTTATAGGCAACGTTGCCACGAATTTAGTGAATGTTTCATTATCTTCAGGTTTCTTGGCGAGTTTTTGTGCAACTTTTATTAAGTGTGTTAAGTATGGATCAATTTTTGTCGGGGCTGCGTCAGCGTCGCTTGAATCTGTGTCCGAGTCAGATTCATCTGTGCTTGTTTCTGAACTGGAGCTCGACGTGACGTAGGTTGAGTGAACGCTGTGGCGCCGCATATTAATCTGAAAAAAAAAAGTTTTTTGTTTCACATTAAGCTTGTACCTACTTTGGTTGTCTGTAAGAGATCGCTTTCATGGGATAAGACCGTATATAGATTAGATTACATTAGATTAGATTCATTTATTTCGATTTGAAAATTACACATATTATTTGACATGTCAAAATATACTTCATTCACAAAAAGATATTGTCTACCATACCTATCCGTTTTTTGTAATCTCCTTGGACTGTTTTGTGATTTTCAATAAAGAATTTTTGTATTGTATTGTAAGACATAATGAGAACGGGATATTGACCGCGATCATCTTACAGGTTCGAAGAGCCCAGTCTACCCGTGATCATGATGCATGTATTTTAGTCGAAATATCGGGAGCTCATCAAACCTATAATGTAATCGCGGTCAATATCCCGTTCTCTGTAATTAACCGCGAATACACAAACAATACAGCGAATACAGACAAATATGTAAGTATATAAACAGTAGTACCATCGAATAAACCGTTTGTCTTTTAATTAACTAAAACTAATAGGTTACTAACTACTTAATAGCTTTCACTTCACTAGGCCAGTATAAGGCGGCCATTTTGTTTTAACCTATAACTCGAATACCGCGAATCTATTACCACATATATTAAATATGTTTGACCATGCGTATTATAAACATTTGTAGAGACATCATGCAAAAAATAGACTAAAATGTCCTGTTGCCTCGCTGCATAGTTTTTAAAATGCACTTTTAAAATTTTGGCGGCAAAATACTTAATTTTGACATAACCTTAAAAGTAAAACCTAACGTAAACCTAATTTAGCTTCTTCATCTTGGTTTCTGTATTTTGGTTGTCTGTAAGAGATCGCTTTTAAGCGATAAGACCGCCTATTGTCTACCATACCTGTTTTCTGTAATCTCTTTGTACTATTTTGTGGTTTTCAATAAAGAATATTTGTATTGTATTGTTGTATTGTAAAAATCAGCTCTACCTAAAAAAATCTAAAAGTGCTCGAAACGACTGGATTTGTGAAGTTGTTAATAATGATCTTATTAAGTAGATTAATTCCAATGTTTGAAATGATCGCGAAAACATACAATGTGATAATCACCTACTTACTTATATTTTCAATGGCGCGAAAGATAACTCATAAATATTCTGATAGCATTCACTGAAATTCACGTCATAGAACCCGTCTCGTTCGCAACAACGATAAAAGACAAGGACAGCGCTACGCGGGAACAACGCAATTCGCGACCAGTCCAAACTTGCAAATTTGCTGTCAAACACTTGACAAAATACAAGCTCATTTCGAAGTAATTAAATAATGTTACGTACCTACTTTTGAACAGTTCTCCGATGTAACGAGGTAGTATTTGCTTAAAGTTTCACAGTAAAACACCGGCAAAAAACCGCAATACTTTTGACGAGCATCGAACACGTCCAATGTATAAATGTATACCAACAGACTGAATCACATTATCACAGATCAACAGAGGTTAGGAGGGGGGGGGGGGGGACCGAACGAACTTGACTAGTTCACTTTGAAGCGATTCGAAGTGATTTCAAGCGCTTAAAAGTGTTGAATTGCGTTTTGTTAAAGCATTTTTGTTTAATAGTCGTTGGAATGGCAGCATTTAGTTTGTGTTTTATGATAAGTCCCGCTTTGGAGGAAACCTTTTACGTCTGTGCAATTAAAAAAACAATAGGCGAAGAGTGCGTCTTATATTCAGCCATTAAACTGTAGCGTCTAGAGCGTTTAAAAAAGAGAGATTAATTAGAATTAACGGTATTAACCGTATTAGAAAATTTGGAAACCGTTTTAGAATTATTTCTAATCTTAAATGTTTTAAATGAAGGTAGCCCTTCATACCAAATTTCAAGTTTCTAGTACAACTGGAAGTACCCTTTAGCCTAAAGGCTTTAGGTTTTCACTGTACGGCAATTTGTATGGAAACAACCTTTATAATTACTGTAGGTATAATTATTTTGATTGCGTTGCCTTAGAAGTTTGATTTTTCCACAGCTTCAAGGAACTGCAGGCTTGAGTATTTGGTATTACATAGTATCAGCATGCTACCTCCACGCATTCCAGAGAAAAAGGGTGTTGACAGACAGACAGACAGACTGAAAACAAAGTGATCTTATAGGGGTTCCGTTTTTCATTTTGAGGTGCGGAACCCTAAAAAAAATGGCGGGAATTCGTAAATAACAATAAGTACCTAACACCAAGTAATTTGGGACTAGATCAATTGGTGTGAATAATTGTCCCATGATATTTAATTATTTATTTTAAGTCTCGATTTATAAATAAAGTTATGTACGAGTAAATGTTATAAAGTTTTTCCCCTCACTACCTCGGAAAGCCGTCTTTTATCCTTTAAAACAAGCGGGTAAAAACGCATTTTATCCACTAGTGGGGAAAGTAATTTGACCTTGGAGTGGAGCGTGTTTAAGTTTTTTTTTTATATATAACGGGGAAGACAAACGAGCAAGTGGGTCACCTGATGGTAAGTGATCACCACTGCCCATAGACACCTGCAAAACCCCGGAGGGTTTGCAAATGCGTTGCCAACCTAGAGAGCTAACATGAAATGCCTCTTGTGCCCGTAATTACACCGGCTGTCTTAATCTCCACACCGGAACACAACAGTACAAGCACTGGCTGCTTAGCAGCATGATTAGCGAGTAGGATGGTGAAAGGAGTTTTTAAATTTCGAACGTTTGTTCGTAGTATTGGTTATTAGATATTACCAATAGCAATATTTTGCTCTTTTTATTATATCAGTGTCTAGTATTTCATACAATAAGCAAGGAGGATAGTATACGGAGTGTCAGAGCCCATACTTCGAAGGGTTCCCCGCAGTCATGTTAAAATTCAGGCAATTTCTAGATGGCGCCAAGGTCGTAGCCAGCGGGTCAAATAATAACAAAACAGCGGTACGAATGTGTCACTCAAGCAAGGTAGATGGCGCTGAATGTAAACAAGAACGATTCAAAGTGTGGGCTTTGTCAATCCGTTTACTTTCCATGATCCTTGCAATAAGTAATATTAAATTAATATAAATACATTGATGATGCATTCAGGAGGCGAATCTCTTTTGATGCCTCTTTTAAAGATGCCTATACTCATTTCCAGGCGTCAGAAAACTGAAATATTGTCAATTCACAAAATCGACGCCACTAAGGAAATCAGGAAAAATAAAAAAACAATTTATTGAGGGCTTGGGTATTTATTGACAACATGTCGGTGCATTTGGATTGAGAGAATACGTACGGTATATAATAATATAGGTACAAATTAATTACAAGCTTATTTCAGAGTTGCAAAAGCGCCTGGTCGATGCAACTTGTGACCAAAGGGCTGGCAGTTTTCTCTCTCAAAGAATCAGCATCGCTATTCAGCGAGGCAACGCTGCCAGCCTTTTGGGCACCATGCCACGGGGGCCTTATTTAGATTTAATTTAGTATTAACTTTTATATATATTGTACTATTGGTACATATCCTATCCTACTTAAATATTATAAACGCGAATGTGGTGTAATGATGTTTGGTTGTTTCTTAGGTACCTAGGTACACTTTCACGCAAAAACTAGGCACTGAACGGAGATTTTGATAAAACACCACAGTAACATAGTTTATAACGTCAGAATCTAATATATAAAGTCGAGAAACCAGAACGGGATAAAAGAAACGAGACAGAGCGAGATGGCGCCCTACAACACCATTTTGACACGTTTCTCCCAAACAAGGCATTATTTATCTGGATTTTTAAAACAGTTCGATTCTTTGGTCTTGGGAATTGCGGAAAACTTGAGAAAATATGATATTGGGTGTGTAAATTTTGTATATTAAGCAAAATAAAATCGCAGGTTCGAATTTCGAGCCAAAAGCGAGCGATGTATTATCTATGCCAGTGTTGCCGTTCAGAAATAAAGAAATCCATTCACTATCCTGCATTGCAGTCTACGGAAATTTTAATTCTATCTACGTAAATTTATTGATATCATAAAAAGCAAAAAATACTTAACCAATATTTTTTTTCGATAATCTGTATGACGGACTAATTAGAAAGATTACTTTTTCACCCAGAGGACACATTCCTATTGCTATAGAGATTCCACGCGGGCGGAGCCGCGAGCGCTCTCTGGTAACATATACTAGGCTACTTTTATTCCGGAAAATTGCATGGTTCCGTGGGATAGCTCGTTTGCTTCCCTCTTTCATTAAAAAATAAATAATAACAAATAACCGAATTCTACGCAAACAAAGCCGCGGCTAACATCTGGTATAAAAATAAAAAATCTGACGAATTGAAAACCTCATACTCCTTTTTTGAAGTCGGCTAATAAAACTCAAACTCAGACGCGTACAGAACTAAACTATACTTAGCTTGAAAAAAATTAGCTACTGTACTACCGGATCCGATTGAATCGTGACCCACTTATGGAACTTTTTCATAGAAAATGTCATGGCGACATATACATATATCGCATTGCCTTACAGGGAAAATCATTATGACACTTTGCACTTACTGTGAGAAAACGTCCTACGATGGGTCAGAAATCAAATGGTTCAACTGTATCTTTACACACAAAATACAACTCTTTCCTTCTTCTTTCCTAACGGAGTACTTTTCAACATGTCCAGCTTCATTTTTATTTTACAATATAAATTGACATTACCGTTTTCAAATGCCTCTTCCAGCCAGTGATTTGACACAAAGAAAGATTCTTTGCCTTCCAATTTCAAGATGTATCGCAGTTTCTTAACAGCATTACTACTGCTGCTCCCTTGAGGCTCGGAACTAGGTCCAGGTCTGTTCATATCTGCGGCTCTGCGAATCTTAGAGCGTATTTTTTTAAGCGCTGTTATAGCTAGCTCCTCCCCCTGCTTCAACTTTTCCAAACTCTGACAATTACCAATGTTGACTTTCTCTTCTATTTTTGTCATTGTTACAGAATTATTAAACTGTATGACATTTTGCAGTGTAAAGTCTCCGAACTCTGCGTGGGTCAGAGGGAAAAAAAATACGCGAACGATATTTGGGAAGGTTCCATTATTTCCATATGCTTCGATATTTACCATTCCGTTCGTGGTAATGGTACAAAATGGCTTGGTTCCTGGTAAACAAATTATATCGGATTCGTCATTATAACCGATTACCACGTAGCCTCTTTGCTTCAGATTCTCTTTGTTTTTATATTTCTCCTGAAACTGTTTTTTTTTAAACCCTTTAACATAGTAAACACGTTCATGAGTAGATCCTTTTACCGCCCCTAAAACGCCGACGTGTTCATACGAGCCTCTCTTAAATACAGTAAAGGCGCTTATCGTGTATTCACCATGATAGCTAAAATCGCTCCACTCGCTTCTAAAATACGGCACAAGCAGATCCTTCAACTTCTTTATTTCCTGTAGAAATACTTCCGAATGTTTGAACCGCTTTGGTATCGACTCGGCTCCAGCCTCAAACTCAGCCTTTCTTCGCTTAAGACCGAGCTCGTCTAGTTCCAGTTTCCGTCTTTCATCAGACTTAATAGAAATTACAGGTAACGTTTGTATCTCTTTAAGGGGGTACGGCAGCCTTAACTCAATTTTTTTCACTTTTTGTCCTCTTAGTATTTGAGGCAGTACATTTTTCGTATTAACCAGACCCAGCCGTGCAAGATTTACCTCCAGAGGAATGGTAGAAGTGAGATTGGTAGACTTAGTAAAGTAGGTCTCTCCTTCCTTGATGAAGCACTTTTGGTAAAAAATTATTTTACTTTTATCTTGTGCATCCTCCACGACCTCTATGAAATTGGCTGGTAAGGAATTGAAACTGAATGCGGATATTACGTAATCGATTTTAGATTTGCGGGATTCAGGATCATCGTTGGGTAACTCAATTTGCACTCCAGTTAACTTTTTGGTTTTACCGTTACCCCAGTAAACATATTGCAAGAGGTCGTTAAACACAAGACAACAGCTGTTCTGCAAAGTATCCGTCAATTTTGTCCACATTTTAGCTATGGAAACGGAAAATATAGGCGCATTGTGCAAATATTCTTTACTACGGGTAAGCACTGACACCCCACTTTGAATAAGATCGAGAGTTTGTTCAGGCGAGTGATCTCCAGAGCTATAATTATACATTGTAGCCTCCAGCCTTGTAATACCATGCGTCTTTGCTTTATCTGACGCAAATGTTTCCCTTAGCCGTTTGTCAGGACATTCAACAAAGTTAATAATATGATTACCAATCTGCTTGTTAACGCCTGGACTGGTCATTTGACAAACAAATTTATTGTAAATTTTAACTCTGGTGTTAGTATTAATCCAAGTCAAACAATCTATACCAGCGGTGTCATCATTGTGCTTAATCACGTTGCAGCCTGGCTTGTCCTCGCCTTCGTAGCAAAATTCGTGGTTTGATGTCAAAAAATCACAAATACCTTTCTTGTTGAATATGCCAGCAATGTCTAGTGTAATATCGAAATCCATTAGATAAAACTCATCTTTTCTCAACTCCTCTATCAAACGTGGTAGCTGTTCCATCAAAATTGCCAACGACACTTCGGCAAGCTCCACTTTGAATGGCACTCCTACTGGTTGTTCGTACTTTTCTTCGATTTCTTTTAATTCCTCTTGACTGAAGAGTTGCGAAATTTTCTTCGACATCTCACAATTGTCGTCCTTCAGTAAGTACGGCGCCTTTCCTTTCACACCGTAATTAGCAGCAACAAAGCTGCCAAACTTCTCCCGTAAGTGTCGGTTGAAGGATCCAAACACATCCTCTTTAACAAGTAGTTTTCTCTTTTCCATTTTTTCACAATCCTCCAGTGTGCACAGTTTTACGAGCATTATATTATCACAAAACGGTTCAGATATCGTTAAAAGTCCGCCGTCGTCTTTCGCTAGCAGTTCTTCTCCAATAGTATAGTTAATGTTCCCAACATCTGTCACTAGGTTGTTATCGAAAAGATTTTCTGCCTGCAGCCACAATCCGAAGCGTTCGTTGGTTGGTTTCTTCTTATTACCAAAAAGTTCTGGAACGTCGTAAACTGTTGAAGACATGTTGACTGCTCTTTGCGACGTACAAAATGAACGCGCGCGCGGCTTGCAGTGTTTTATATAGGCACGAGGATTGCATCACGTTCACTAATAAGTACGGCGTACTCCATCGCTGCAAATGGGGTTGCCGACCGATATCTACAGGACCTACGTGTGATGATAGATGACTCATTTATTTATTCCAAGCAAGGCGATAGGCACGTTCGTAGCAACGTTCGTTTGTGTCCTTGCAGCTTACCGGTTTGAGCGTAAGTAAAGAACAAATCATTATCTATCTTTATCTAACCAGTTTTGCTTGTGCTATTCTTAAAGGCTGGCTCGCACGTGTGATAATATTGCATTTGTAACAACACACCCTGTGACCGTGGGGCCCTGACACGCGAGATATCGCCAAGGAGATAATTTTTATTTATAAAATACATATACCACCAGCCTTTTTTTATATCCCACTGCTGGGCACAGGCCTCCTCTCAGAATGAGAGGGCTTGCGTGGGCTATAGTTCCCACGCGGGCCCAGTGCGGATTGGGAACTTCACACACATCATTGAATTGCTTCGCAGGAGTGTGCATGTTTCCTCACGACGTTTTCCTTCACCGAAAAGCTCATGATAATTTACAAATGTAATTCCGCACATAAATTCCGAAAAACTCAGAGGTGCGAGCCGGGGTTTGAACCCACGACCCTCTGCTTGAGAGGCAATAGGTCATGGCTGGGCTATGTGGCCGGATAGGCCGGATACCGGATAGTGACCGGATATCCGTTGCATCTCTAACCAATACCGTGGCAACCCGAACAGTAATCTTAGTGCAATCAAAAAGCACAAAATACGTCTCGATCGCGTTTGCGTTAAAGTTTCAAATAGAATGAGAATTGTTAAACGCGAACGCGATCGAGACATTCGAAACGTATTTCTTGGCCTGGTCGGCGATTACACTAGGGGCTCAACGCGTCATTATATTGGAGTATTGGACACGCTACGCGCCGTTAGCCCGCTGAGTAACGCTAGTCCACAGACCGCACGCACAGTCTATACAGTCGTCCGACGAAGGCTTCTAGACAGGTCGATCGAGCCCCCTTGCTTACGCCGCCACTGCCCGATTAGTTAGGTACTTTCGCCCTCCTTGGTGCTTTGGCCATGCGGTTGCGGTTGTAACGGTTTCAAGCTTCATGTGAGCTAGAAATACAGAACACGAATATATTTCAGTTTAAATTACATACAGAGGACTGTAGAATCTCTTCCTTTTTGAAGTCGGTTACATTAAGAATTATTTTAGTTTAGAGTTTAATTCTATCGCCATCTAACGTAAGATTTTGATAGTTTTGAGGCTTCAACTCTACTAAATTTATGTTCTTGATACAGTTGTTAGCTAGCTATCTAGTTAGTACTATTTTCAGACTTCAGAGGGCGTAATAATGTTAGAGACGGATATATTTGATTTGGCGATGACGAAAGTTTTAATTGTAAGGAAAGTACTCAAAATGCAAGGAAATCTTTTATTGAATAAGAAGCTTTGGTTTCTTAGTTGTCTTATTGTCAAATTTCATGCAATATGGTTTAGTCTTTCGGTCGTATAAGCTTGAGAAAGTAGTAAGCGGGATTATTTAACTTGTAGCGTTGATACGTAGGAAATGCGCAAAATGCAAGGGAAGTATTTACAGGATAATAAAGGCAAACAATAGAGGAATAGGGCGTTTTAGTTTCATTTAAATCTGGTTAGTTGTTTATGAGTAGTGGATGTTTTAGTATGTAGGGAAAGGCTGAAGTAGAGCTATAGAATGGAGACATATTTATTTGAAGAAAAGTTAAATGGGGAATTATAAAATTGTAGGGCAAAAGTTATTTAGGCTTTCTGGTTTTAATATTCACGTTGGTAGTGGAGAGAATATTTTAAAGGTTCTTTAGGTATTTATTTAAGTAAATAGTTGTTATGTTATAGTAATCGCCTGAGGCTATTGACGCCAGAGAAGCTATTGACGCCAGAGGAGCTATTGACGCTATTGACGCTGGAGTGACGGTAAAAGTCTATATAAGGAAGTGTTTTCGTTTGGGCGGGGGTTGTCAGTTTTGGGACGAGAAGGAGTCTACTTCGTTTACCTGGTTATGAGGGGTTGTCAGTTTTGGGACGAGAAGGAGTCTACTTCGTTTACCTGGTTATGAGGGATTGTCAGTTTTGGAACGTGAAGGTGGCTACTTCGTTTACATGTTTATGAGGATTTTCTTTTAATAGGTTACTAATTGTTTTCCAGAGTGAGTACGAATGAAATATTTAGATAGCGTAGCTAAGCTGGGTATTGGTTTACTGCTTCCGGAAGTGGTGGATTAATTCTTTAGCTTTACTTTACATTTATAAGCAATGCTCATTATTTCATGTATTTTTCCCAATTTAACAAGCGGTCTGGAGCAGCTTGGTTACTCGGAAATCTAACGATGTCAACGTAAGAGTAATTCAAGTACGCTTGTCTTCCAGGAATGGGTGGGCATTCCTGAAGCATTTCAATGATATTTGAGTTGAATTGAGATGTTTTACCACTCACTCGTGATACTGTTTGCCGTTGTAACGATTGTGTAACAGGCGTCTGTGTATGCCTTGAAAGGGGCGCATAACTCAGTGCTTCTGGAACTCAGTATTACGGTCCCTTATCTATATTGTTTATATATGAACACCTGTAGGTATCGTCGGTCCGTTGGCTTCCTCTTCTTAGAGACTATATTGTCAGGAAGCTAACAACATTTAGGTCTGCGTGGTAGGCAATAGGAACACACCTTCTTTGAACTAGGAAAGCTAGCTGAGACCCTTCTTACACCGGAAGACTCAACACTACACATCTAAATGTAAATGTGGAATTGAATTCCTAGTTTTGCCAACTACACAGAGAATAGGGGGCTGTGCCAAGTTAAAGTACACATGTAGGGTTGATAGGTAAGTTTTCATAGGGATCCAAGCTAGAAGATACCTTCTTACACCGGAAAGTATCTACATTACACACACCATGTTTAAAATAATGAGGCGAAACCTCTATAGCTACACACAGAGCTAGGGACTTAGACTAAATTCATACACATCTGGGAATAGGATAGGTAGAATCTAGGCTTCAAGTATTGCTGGAACTCCAAGGAGTTGTAGGAAACAACTTTTCATATTTTAGCGTAATTTGTGATCAGAAGTCTAATTCATAAGAAATTATATAGATAATTTATCTTCTAGCCAAATCTTGAATCATACACAAAGTAAAAAATACTTTACCAATAACTTAAGAAGTTATTAACCTAACAAGGGTGACGACATGGAAAGCAGTCTGAGTATACGCTCTGTTAGTTGATTCTGCACCACACGGGGGAATCTCTAACTAGATTGAGTTCTATTGAATCATTTAAAAATCAGTTCATCAAATAGAATTGATATTGTTGATTATCTAAATATCTACTTGCCAAATATTTACAAAAGGTAAAGCTTTAAGATAAATTGCAGTTATTCATAAAGTCGATAAATAGACGCTACATACACTGAAATATGAAGTTTGTTATATTGCTAACATTATGCTAGTTAAATTCCCTAAAAACTATGCCAAGCAGAGTTTACTTGGTAGGCTTAGAATGATCTCTTTTAATATTGGATGATGAATTTATTAGGACGGTAAAGAATAGAGTCCGACGTTGCTTACGGGAACTATAGATGCTTAAGGGAAAACACCTTTTGTTAATGATTGTATTTGTACTGGCTTTGAAAGCACCATTGTTAGTGCATAAACTATCTCTCACATCTTAACAGTTCGCATCTTACGATACGTATTGTTCCTGGCGTGGACTGGTTGAACTTCGTTGGGGAAGGCTTTTGGAGGAAGTTCCCGCTTCTCTATGAGAAGCGGTTTATCTAAAGTACATTTACAATCTATAGTTGAGCCCAGGTCCAAGAAACCTTGAGGAAGTCTAAACGTAGCTCTCTAAACATGAAGTGTAGGTTAATCGCTAGGTAGTTTTCCTTAAAATTTGTTTGGTAATTAATTAGAGTTTCCGTTCTTATTTGCCACTTAAATTACTTAGAGTTACTGCTGCTACTTTCGTAGCGATCACAACGTAGGATCTTCACACATTAGATGAGTCACGAGGCCATGTTATGTGTTATAAGTTGTAGTAAGGTGAATAGAGGTATAGAATGTCTTACATTAGTAGGTAGGGTAGATTGGGTCCTTGGACTGTTACACGGTGTTGGTATTTACGCTAAGATCAAAGGCGTCGGACCACTGGTAGGTTAACTCTAAGATCTTTAAACTGTGCCGCACGTGCAGGTTTGGCAAAAAGCCTTGAATAAAGTTAGTTTGACTTCCCCACTGCAGCCACAGAATACATAATAGCTAGGGCGTGCGAATCTGCGGGCCAACATGTTACAGCGGACGCGCGGCGTTATTATTTTGTTTATTTTACAAGCAGGTATTTTGGGCAAAGAATTTGCCTCGCGATACAAGTGCTGCGAATTCCAACCTGCTTACAAGAAAACGGGAGGCAAATAGTGAAAGAAATCAGGAGTTACCAAAAAAAGTCAGAACATAACAAAACTAATACGTTTAGAGTTGCAAAAGCGCTTGGTCGATGCAACTTGTGTGACCAAAGGGCTGGCAGTTTTCTCTCTCAAAGAATCAGCATCGCTATTCAGCGAGGCAACGCTGCCAGCCTTTTGGGCACCATGCCACGGGGGCCTTATTTAGATTTAAATTTAGTTTTAAGTTTTGGTTTATTTAGTTTTAGCTTAGATGTAATGTCATTGTAAATTGCTTTTATTATGTAAATAAATGATACAGTATACATTCATGTTCAAAAATAAAATTATGTATGTGTATTGGTTAACTATTGTAAGTGAAGCAAAACAATCAATGTCTGCCCTTAAACTAAGAAATTCGAAAATCGAAGTTCGTATCGTATCGTCCCGCTCACTCTAGTGTTAAATAATATTAGCTTGAGAGGGACGGCACGATACGAAGTTCGAATTTTGCACTTCGTAGTCGGAGACCAGGCCTCCAAAATAAAAATGTAGAAAAAACAGATAATAAGTACCTACCACAAAAAAAAATAACGACTTCACAGATTGCACAATGCACAGGTAACAAAAAATTACTCAAAGCCATGTTTAAACCCAAAAGTCACCCGCCCGAGCAGAGTGTTTTCAGCCGGCCATGACAAAAATTACAAACGTTTCGTTCCATTCGTTTGATTATATAGAAATGATAATAACCGTTTACTTGTTAAAATCAGGAGATTTTACACAAAACTTCAAATAAAGTAGTAGATCAGGAGAAAGACCCAAAAATCATGTAATCTGATAAATCAAGAGACAAAGCGGCAAAGCTTCATGCTTTCTCGGCCTTCACGAGATTCTCGTCATGGGTGATGGCCACGTCGACGAGCACTGCATCGATCAGTTAGCACGATATCAGGCTTATTGGCAACAATAGACCTGTCCGCGATAACAGATCGATCCCAATAGAGCGTAGCACGACCATTTCCGAGAACGGGCGCCGGTGCGTATTTATAGTACGGCACCTCGAAGGCAATAAGGTCATATCGAAGTGCAAGTTGCTGGAAAATCCTGGCTACTAGGTTATGTATGTGCAAGTACTCTCCGTTATTATTATTGTTGTACATTTATTTTGATCTCTTAGGGTAGGATAAATACAATATAAAATATACCATTGTAAAAACCTAACCTAGGTTGCCGCCGGCAGCGAGGCAGGGCCTAAGCTACCGGTGGTCTGGGCGACAGAGGGAGGAAACTCCTAGGATTGTTATTACATATTATTAAAACTAAAAACTTTGTGCTGTATGATGGTTGTATTTAGGTACATAAGCTTTGATAAGGTGTGCATGCGTCATTGTCAATCACTGGAGGAAGTACCTACCGGAAAGTACTGCTTGCCGATATGCGTTGTGTTTACAAATTGATTATTTTTGGCGCTACCGAGCTCGTGCGAAATCTGACAAAACTTCGATTCGAACAACGTTTAACTTTATACATTTGAGGCGAAAAACAGTTTTCTCAAAGACTTAATTGCTAGGTATAGCAATTCAGCGCTGGAATGCTGCTTGCGTAAAGGCACCCTACCCGAGGGTCCAAATTTAAAAAAATAAAAAATAAAAATCTTTTATTTCGAAGTCAGGGTTCATAATTTGTTAGTAACAGTATTCTTAATAATGATAAGGTAACAAGTTATGTTGTCCATAACTATGTCAAAATAAAATTAAAGTAAACACGCACTACAAACACCGAACGAAGGCACGCACCGGAGCATGTGTCTTCGTCCAGCATTGCATTATCGGGCCATCCATCCGTTCAGCGAGTGCGCTCAGAATGGCGTTGGAGCTCACGCGCACCCGGCACATCAGCGAGGCCGTCTTGCTGCGCATGATACCGTTGAATCCCGGCACGCCCGCCGCCGCGAACGTGCCGGCCGCGCTGCAGTAGCGCGGCAGCCCCATCAGCATCCTGAACGCATTGTTGTACTGCACTCTCAACGCACCGGCAGCCCTCTGCGTATAGCTGACCCAAAGCGCACACGCGTAAAATGATTGGCAGAACGCTTTAAACAGTGTGATCTTAACACTATCACTACATCGTGCGAATCGACGAGCCAGCATATTGCACCGGACCGACAGTGCTCTGCGTTCTCTTTCAATGTCCAGGTCGTCGCTAAGCGTGTCGGTGACCCATTGTCCCAAGTACTACTGTATTAAAGATTTATTACAACAAAACAAACAAAAACAAAAGGAATAATAATAACAATAATTAAATTTAGAACCTAAAATGGAAAACGTCCCCGAGTCCGCTGCCTCGGGGCAAGGTGCCCAAAAGACTGGCGGCGTTGCCTCTTTGTATAGCAATGCCTATACGTTGGCCGAGGAACGCGCCAGCCCTTTGATCACCTGTAATTTTGATAATTTTTTTTTCTTAATATATTAAAAAATTTGTACTTGAATTTAAGTTTTAGTTTTTAGTATTATTCTCGTTATTTTTAATTTACTTTTAGATTTGTTATTTTTATAAATCATGTAGATGTATACATATATTATTAATTTGTACAGTGTTTAAATTAATAGACTTATAATTATGTTTTCTAACAAGGTGACGAGTGGCGGTGGTGGCGTCCGCCAATCGCCAGATTGAAATTTAATAAACAAGAGGTAGATATGTCATCAGCACGCCGAAAGTGAAGCGCAGAAAAGGCTACAATTGCGGCCTTTCTCGAATAAGGTCCTAACTTGCGTTCGGAACATGTTTTCCGATTGCTTTGTGAGCATATGCATATGACGTATCTTTAGTTATAATAGGGGGGGGGGGGGGGGGGGGGTTACTTGTAGGTTAGGTTAGGGTTGGGTTAATTTTGTGTTTAGTTTTTAGTTTTATTGTATTTGTATAATTATATTGTTGTTGTGCCGGCTGTGGCACATGGTTATTTTGATAGTGCCGATAGTGTTAAGTAATCCTGCGCCTGCGCTATCGATCCAGATAAGATACGCATGGTAGTAGATAATGTTAGAAGTACCTACTTTAGTAAATAAGCTAGCATGTCGTATGATAATGATAATTAAAGCAGTTCAAATAATCCCGACAAAGGCATTTTGACTCAACCCAAAATCCCCTGAAGTTATTTATGTTTCTTTAAATAAATGTAAATGTTTTGCGGGTGGTAAGACCTTGTGCGAGGTACGTCCGGATCGCTACCACCATCTTACTCGCTAATCCTGCCGTTAAGCAGCACCGCTTGCACTGTTGTGTTCCGGTGTGGAGAGTATGACAGCCGGTGTAATTACGGGCACAAGAGGCAGTTCATCTTAGCTCTCTAGGTTGGCAACGCATCTGCAAACCCCCTAGGTTGCGGGTGTCTATGGACAGTGGTGACCATTTACCATCAGGTGACCCATTTGCTTGTTTGCATTCCTTGTCGTATAAAAAAAATGACCACGTTATTACACGCAATAAATGTCACACTTATCACGAGCTTTTCAGTGAAGGAAATCATCGTGAGGATAATTTATATACCTTGCATACTTCTGCGAAGCATCTCAATGGTGTGTGTGAAGTTCCCAATCCGCACGGGGCCTGTGTGGAAACTATGGCCGAAGCCCTCTCACCATGAGAGAGGCCTGTGCCCAGAAGTGGGACGTAAAGAAAGGCTGGTAATGATGAATGATTTATTTATTTAATAATTGCCAGTATATAAGTACTTAACCTTTACGACGCCAAAGACTCATACATGAGCACCGCAGGTTCAACGCCAACGACTGATGTATCAGCACCGCAGGTTCAACGCCAACGACTGATGTATCAGCACCGCAGGTTCAACGCCAACGACTGATATATCAGCACCGCAGGTTCAACGCCAAGGACTCATATATGTACACTCATATATTTCTATATGTACTTTTGTTTTGTATTGTGTATTTCTTATATTTAAATTTTATAGCGCATTGGCTTTGCTGTAATGCTGTGAAATTGTTTTGATAATAAATAAATAAATAAATAATATGTTAACGCCTATCTACTGATCGCGGCAACAAATCCGCCGTTACCTTAGCGCAGCCGGCTCAAGCTTGTATCGCGTCATCGGCAGCCAATCAGAGACCGCGCATATCACGACATACGCGATCCATAGCCAATGAGCAGCCTCGCTACAGCCCCACCGGAGACCGCAGCTTTTGACCGCATACGGATTTATTATTACGGAATCGATTCACGCATTCTCGCTCGCTTAACCTCTATTGCAAAGGATCTCACCTAGCTTTGCTTTATATAATTTTTTATTAACCTTTTTTCTTCCAAATTTGAGTACTGTATTTTGTAACCTTTCCTTAACATTATACGCAAGTTTAAAAGTCGCCGCTTTCGTCATTTCTACCTGCCATCCACATCTTCAACACCATCTCAGAGCCGAAGCCGTGTCTAGACGCACAGACATAATATATCAGCACCGCAGGTTCAACGCCAACGACTGATGTATCAGCACAGCAGGTTCAACGCCAACGACTGATATATCAGCACCGCAGGTTCAACGCCAACGACTGATACATGGGTCATAAGAAGAATAGCATTTGGTTTCTTGCAAGAAAACGGTTTGGCGTATTAATGAGTGCTTTGTCATTAGTATTGGCGTCGAAAATGTTAATTTAGGTACTAAACTGCAAGGGCGTCGCAGTAAATAATAGATAATAATACATCTGTGTATAATAAGTAGTTTCCTTATACTTAGATAGTAATATATAATCACAGGGTCTTAAAATAGTAACACGTAGCTGTTAGTAAGATAATTATTATTTTCACAATATAATTATGTATGTACTTTATCTACACATACTGATGTGCCGTCGGAAACTTTCCAAAATTGCGAAATTTTCCACTTGGGAAAGTTTCAGAAATTTCTCACATTTTTGTATGGGTTTGGAACTTTCCGGAATTGAAAATGGAAATTTATTATACTTCTATGAAATTTTCAAGAAATTTCCGAGAACTTTTCCAGCTTTTTGCAAACTTTCCGCAACTTGCACATCAATAGTTACACACGTATCATAAGACCTCTATGATGCGTTCAGGAACTGTAGGTAATGACCATCATTACGACAGCCAATTTTATTCTTCAAAAACCAATACAAGTTAAAAATAGTCTATACGAAACGTCAGCTCGATATGCTTGTCTAAATTATATAAAAAAAACAGCCAAATTCGTGACAGGTTTATTACGCCTTCGACTTCTGAATCCCTTTTAAAGTACTTAAAATAATTATGTGTGTAGATAAAGCAATGCATGCAACTCTACATAAGTAATTAGGCGTTAAATCACTCGTTAGATCCTACTATGAAACTCGGCTTCGCCTCGTTTAATAAGAACACGCTCGTGTTTTAGGGATCCTCATTATTTAACAATTGCATTTATAAACTACTATAACAACATTTAAACTTTAAAATTCTCTAAAATATGAGACACTTGTGAATTGATATGATATCATAAATATACAGTTTAGAAGTCATATGTGTAATGCTTGTCATAATTTGTCACTAGTCATAACTCTTTTTTTCTCTGATACTATCAATTGTTCAGGATTACTACAAAATAAACCCAACCTATAGAATTCTGCAGGATAACTATTACAAAATTCCTGATTTTTTTACGGTTTCAGAGAAGAAATAAAGAGTTAGTAAAATTATGACAAACACTACAAATTATGACTAAAAAATTTCGACGAAACAAAGGGAATCGCATAAATATTATTATTTATTAGTATTTATTTATTGCTATCATGTTCATTGTTACAATGTAGGTCTTATATGTAATATATAATACTTACATAGTTATATATAAAATACTTAGGTATATACTATTAATTGACAACAACTCATATTTTATCATAATGATAGAGGTACTATTTACCATGCCACCAAAAACATTTTCATGTAAAATGTTGCCAATACGAGATCATACGGCTTACACTGTCAAAAAAATTTCAGATTTCATTACATAATAATGCATATTATATCATAATACATAATATACTTTTATCATTTTTTGGGTGGGTCACCTGATGGTAAGTGATCACCACTGCCCATAGACACCCGCAACCCTGGAGGGTCAGATGCGTTGCCAACCTAGAGAGCTAAGATGAAATGCCTCTTGTGCCCGTAATTACACCGGCTGTCTTACTCTCCACACCGGAACACAACAGTGCAAGCACTGCTGCTTAGCTGCAGGGTTAGCGAGTAAGATGGTGGTAGCTATCCGGACGGACCATGCACTTGCCATGCAGTAGATATACAACAGTTATTGTTCGATTATGTTTTGTTATTGTAATTTAATAATACGCATAATGCAATACTAGTTGTATATACCTACTTATAAAAAAGTAACCTGCATGTTTTCATGCAAATAATTTAAGATAAGATAATAGTTATTTATGATACAAGTGCGGAAAGTAGGCAATTCCCAACGAGTGCTCGAGTGTTTTATAACGGCACGAGTTGGAAATTGTCTTCCGCACGTACCTATGCCACACAACATTTTACAATGCGTTAAGCGAGGAAACAAAAAATAAACAAAGTCCAACAAAACTCAAAACAAATACCTACCACAGACTTAGCTATATTAAATGAGCAGTATGGCGAAATAATCTCAAATAAATTATGCAGGCCTAAAACTATTTTAAAACTGTCGACAATATTTGCATTTTTAAATTTTAAATCATCAAAATTAAAAATCATTATGTTTAATTTTTATTCTATAGACCATTACCAATTGTTTGCAATGCAATAGTGCTTTATGATATAAGTGCGGAAGGTATGTCATTTTGTACGAGTCCCGAGGTGCTTAGGCCCTAGCCGCTAAGGGTCGAGACTCGGGACGAGCGAAAATGACCCTTCCGCACGTGTACCAAACGACGTTTTTTAATACATTTGTGAAAAAATTACAAAGAGGGGGCGAGCCGGCATGAGATGCCCGCCTCCATCCGCCGACGCCGAGAGGGAGGGAGGCAGCCCAGAGCCGCCGGCACCTTAGAAAGTGAAAAGCACTAGTACGAAAACTACATCTTTCCGCATGATACGTAGCTACAAAAAGTACTACTTTTTCAGCAACTGTATTAAAAGAGATGATTTATTTTTTATTATTGCCACAATATAGAGGAAAAGTAAAAGCGCTCGCTGTAAATAGTACTTAATCTTTAAGAAATCCATGTTTCTCAGTAATTAAATGATTTTTGTTTATCTTTTGATAAAGAAATATATCTAAAATATAAATCTAAACGTTATCCTAACAAATTGACGTATACTTATATTATTCTTATGCTAAAAGTTTGTTATGCCAAACGTTTGTATACAGATTGAAATTATGCTAAATGTTAATATTTTGAGAAATAAATATATCCAAATCTAAATCTAAACGTTATCCAAACTAAATGATGTGTACAATTCTTATGCTAAAAGGTTATTATGAAAAACGCTAGCTAAGTTTTAAGATTAAGTTAACATTTAAGTTCTTAGGTACCTAAGTTTTTGAGATATTATATCAAACTTTGGATTTAAAATGTCAAGTTTAGTGCTTTCGAAGTTTTTTGAGTGGGTGGGTAACGTACGAGTCTATATTCTTTTCCGTACAAATGAAAGTCATAATGTACCTAATGTTTGTCATAACGTATCATAGTCATAACTCTTTTTTTCTCTGAAAATATTTGTGGTTCAGGAATGTTTTAAAATAAATCTAACCTAACCTAGAGAGTTCTACAGGACGAACAACACATAATTCCTAAAAATTTTACGGTTTCAAAGAAAAAACGAGTTACTTTTAACATGAAACTACCGTGAGACTCAATCATAGTCTCCCAATCGTAGCAATCATAGGCTGGTTGGTGCGTCTCGCTGCCGCTGGGGTGCGCTCCCAGAGGAAGGACCACGAATTAGTCCGAAACATGTCAGGCTAAAGTTGACTTATATACGTGAGTGATCCATTTTATTTCACAAAATAAGAGTTATGACTAGTTACAGATTATGATAAATTACATTATGACGTTCAATTTCGACGACCGGATAGCCTAGCGGTTAGAGACCCTGACTATGAAGCTTGAGGTCCCGGGTTCGATCCCCGGCAGGGGCAGATGTTTGTATGATGAATAAGAATGTTTGTTTTCGGGTCTTGGATGTTTAATATGTATAAGTATGTATTTATCCATATAAGTATGTTTATCCGTTGTCTATTACCCATAGTACAGGCGGTGCCTAGTTTGGGACTAGGTCGATTGGTGCAAATTGTCCCATGATATTTATACAAAAAAAATTGTATGGGAAACACAGGGACCCGGTTATGTAAACCTACTACAATTATTCTAGTACGGGAAGAGATCTCATAACTGATGAATTAGAAGATCTAGCTGAAGGAACAGATGATCTAGTGAATGCAGAGGAATTAGTAGAAGTGGGGATGGAATTAGCTGAAGTGGCAACACTAGTGGTAGCACTGGACACAGGTCTCGTGATGGTAGTGGTAGCCCTGTTAGAAGACGCACTGTTGATTGAAACTGTAGTGTTAGTAGGAGCAGTGCTAGCGGTAGCTGTACTAGGGGCTGTAGAACCCCTAGCCGCATCAGAATGAAAGTCCCATATGTGTTTGTTGTAGTCTTTCTGCGTCAGGCGAACGGACACGCAGTGTGGACATTTCCGTATGGCATATTTTTCTTCGATGCTTCCTGAAAAATAAAAAATAGTTTCATCTGCTTATTTAAGAACACCCGGAAAGTATGAAAGAAAATATCGGTGGATTTGATAATAATAATAACTTAACCAAGTTGGAAAAGTGGAAAAACCCCCGACATAGTCATTTCAAAGTTCAATATTTCAGTAACGGTGAACCGATTTTAATGACACTTAGCTAAGAACCATCTCGATTAAACTAGCTATCGATTAAAAAACCGCATCGAAATCCGTCCATCCGTTTGGGAGCTATGATGCTACAGACAGATACACGATACACAGGCCAAACTTAAAACACCTCTCTTTTTGGGCCGGGGGTTTAAAATTAATGAAAATACTGCAAATACAATCTACTTAAAGGATCATGTTCGTTTTTCTTTGGATTATTTTCATTTCAGGGGAGCTGGGCCATTTTACGGAAAGTAATTTTCCCCCCCCCTTTTTATTTTGATTTTTTTATGATACATCTACAACGCATCTGCAAACCTCCCGAAGTTACGGGTGTCTATGGGCAGTGGTGATCACTTACCATCAGCGCCGTGTTTTATAAAGCTAGGAGTTACAATTTACAAGCGGAAGCCTCATTCTGTCACCTTTTGTTAGAAAGAGACTTCCGCTTGTAAATTGTAAATTGTAGCTTTATAAAACACGATCCAGATGACCCACTTGCTCGTTTGCCTTCCTTGTCGTATAAAAAAAAACTTAGAATCACGAGCACTATCGATTTTAATAGGTGATGGAAAAAAATGACCCATCAACCAGATTTTGGCAAGGGGGGGGGGGGAATTAACCACTTATTGGCCCAGGGGGGGGGGGGCAAATAAAAAAAAATCTTAGTTTCATTAATTCTTATACCTATATTAATTTATATACCTACATTAATTCATATACCTACATTTTTGTAAATTGCAATTTTTTTGCAATTTGTAAACTGCCCCCCCCCTGTCCCCCCCCCACTCGTTACGCCCATGATGAAACTGCCTCCCTACAATGGTGCCCCTTCCACTCACCAGTGTACTGATGATCGTCTCTCAAATGTTTCAAGTGAGTGGCCGCGTCCTCGTGTACAAGAAAGCAAATATGACAACTATATTCTATATCAACCCTTTTTTTCTTTCTCGGACGAGCTGTCCTGGTCCCATTGGGTTCCTGTACCTCTTCATCATCATCTGACAGATGGACGGTATCTTCTAGAGTCTGTCTTCTGCTGTTCTGGATCCTTGCCGCCCTGGTATGGTCGTCATGATTCATCTGGAAAGAAGGAAGAGAGATTAAAAATCCGACTTCAAATAAAAAATGGGGTACAAAGTTTTCCCTGCTTTACCCCAGTGTTTTAAGTTGTCTAGTATTAGCAAATCCCTGTTTCTTTTAAATTTGATTAGTTTTCCTTTTAAATGCACTTTGTGGGTGGTAGGACCTCGTGCGAGGTCCGTCCGGATCGCTACCACCATCTTACTCGCTTTCATCTTAGCTCTCTGGATTTGCAATGCATCTGCATACCCCCTTTGGGTGGCGGGTATCTAATGGGCAATGTGCAGCGGTAATCACTTACCACCAGGTGACCCACTGCTCGTTTGCCTTCCTCGTCGTATATAAAAAAAAACTTATGCACTACTGGTCTGATTTTTATCACATTTCCAAACTGGTAGAGGAGGGGGAACTTCAAAGCTAAAAATTTCGCAAGCGAATAACTCTATCGAAAAATGATCTTCGTGCATCCCCAATATGTAAATTTTTTTGAAAGACATATGCAACGATACCTCACACTACAGGGTGGGCGAGAAATAAAAAAATCATCCCTACTTTACATGTACGGGAGGTACACCAAAAAAATTTTTTTTCAAGATTTTATCCCAGCACTTTTTTGGCCAATTTAATATGTATATCTGTGCAAAATTTCAGCTTTCTAGTACCAATAGTCTCTGAGCTATGCCGCGGACAGACAAACAGACGGACATGACGAAACTATAATTGTTCGCTTTTAAAGCCATCAGTTTTATGGCCTAGCACAATAATACATGAAGTATGCGTCTCGTAGTCTCGTACTTAGTTCTGTACATAATAAAAATAATTATTTTTATGCGGGGGGGGGGGCACTCCATACATAATGACTGTGGAACAAAAGCTCAAAAAAAAATTTCAGCAAACATCAACATGTGGCACATATTTCGATAGTACTTTTAAAAACGCTGAGGTTTCTAAGCATTTTTTTTTATTAAGTAAGTGAATATTTTCAGAAATAATCACCTCCGAAAGTAGCATAAATTGGGTCCACTCCCCCCTTATCTTCTGAACCGTTGATCCAAAAACACAAATTACATAATAAATACTTTCAACGAAAATTATTCTCAACAAGATTGGATACCGTTTTGGAGCTACTTATTGCCAACAAACTGCACTTCTCAACAAAAGCACGTAAGTGCTATGAAGATACGCTCTTTTTATCGGTAGTGCATATCTTTGACGGAACCCTGCACTTGCCAGGTTTTTCTGTTACAACAATCAACATTTCCTCTGTCTTAAAAATACGTTGGTAATAACATTAGCGCTGTACCTATAGTTGTAAACCAGCAGCTTGTAAGCTGGCTAGTTATCGCTAGAAATGATAATATATTGAGCCAAATAAGCCGTTTCTAGACGCTGGGCTAGATATGTTAGTAATTAACTGGCTTCATATCTACATACAACAACTGTACATATTTATTATAGCTGTTGCTCGCGACTTTGTTCGCGTGGAATTTGCTTATTGATATGAGCAAATTCCACGCGAACAAATTCAAACGTCATCATGCCTGAGGGCATGATGACGTTTGAATCTTTTTACTATGGGGAACCATTCCTGAGCCTAGAACCCCCCCTCTTTACTAACTTGCTGATGCAAAGTAGCAGTTCTCTTCTAAATCATTGTCTTAGAGAAAAGATTTGTAGTTGTGTAGATTTCATGGCGGGGGGCTGTGCCCCCACCCGAGACTCCCTTCCTTCTTGTCTTACTGCAGCGTAGTGGTTCGCTACTTTTTATCAATATATTGGAGGAAAGAGTTGTGTTTGTATGATTTTACGGCACGGAGCTCCGACCCCCGAGGCCCCCTACTTTGCTTGCTACGCGCAGCGTAGTGGTTCGCTACTTAGAAATGTCTTGGAGGAAAGACTTGGTTTTTTGAGGTTTTATGGCGGGGGGCTACGCCCCCCCAGCCCCCCGTCTTTACTTTCTCCAGCGTAGTGGTTTCCTATTTAGAAATGTCTTCGAGGAAAAACTTGGATTTGTGTGGTTTTATTGCGGGGGGCTGAGCCTCCCCCCTTCTTTGCTTCTTACGCTTAGCGGTTCGCTACTTAGAAACGTCTTGGAGTAAAGACTTGGATTTGTATTATTTTATTGCGGAGGGCTGCGCCCACCGAGCCCCCCCTTCTTTGCTTGCTGCACGCAGCGTACTTAGTGGTTCGCTACATAGAAATATCTTGGAGGAAACAGTTGTGTTTGTAGCAAGCAAGCAAGCACGTGAGCAAGCGTGCAAGCAAACAATTCTAGTGTCACCCATTACAGTTCAAAATACCCTGTGACAAACGGACACATTTTTCCGGAATAAAAAGTTTCCTATATGTTAATCTAGGTAATAAGCTATGTATCTACATGCCTTTCATTCCAATATACCTAATATTAATTAGTTGGTCGAACTACCCATCTTCTATTTAGATTATGTTCGTATAAGTTTTAAACCATCATTTAAGAGACTAATTAACCAAAACTATAATCGTTAATAACCATTGATGTACTAAAAATAGATGTTTAAAGTTTAAAGTTTAACCCTCTTATTCATAAACCTATATTAACTAAAATGCCGTTAAAGTTCGTTGGTCCTTTTTTGTCACATTGTCATTTCCGTTAGTAAGAAGGAGACAAAACCAATTTTAGCTAATGGAGGCTTGAGGGACGTTTATGAATAAGGGCATAAAATGTTTAAAGTCGATGTTAATAACCGAAGTTTTCGCGAAAGCAACAATGATTCTCCCAAAACTGTTTGATAAAATTATTTAAATCGACGTAAGTAACTTTTTTATTTGTGAACCGATTTAAATGAAATAAACACTAAAGTTAATCCGAGGAAAGTACAATACATCAGTGAAAACCACATCCTTCTAGGTTCAGCCGTTTTTGAGATTTGCGTGAATAAACGCACAGACAAACAGACAAACAGAAAAGAATTCTAAAAATCGTTGTTTTGGGTCCTATTGCGCTAATAAATAGCTCTGGTAAAGTTTTTCTCACATATCTTTAATGTTACAGATTTATTATTATGTATAGAGTATAGATATAGAAGACGTTTCACTTCAATTTTAAATATTGTCATCGTTGTTCATAAACAGAGTATGCCTAAGTAGTATTGATTTATTGTGAACAATCATGTGACACAGAATTCTTTGAATTACTTACTTAAGTAAAACACGAACTTTTCCCAATTCTT
This sequence comes from Clepsis dumicolana, assembly GCA_963691665.1. Classification (NCBI taxonomy): domain Eukaryota; kingdom Metazoa; phylum Arthropoda; class Insecta; order Lepidoptera; family Tortricidae; genus Clepsis; species Clepsis dumicolana. Next base: position 1,119,849 of record OY829532.1, on the reverse strand, counting down.
ATATTATTTTGTACTTTATCATGTAAATTATTATTGAGCTGCGCTGCATTAAACTACTAAGTTATAAAAGCTTCTATTGATTTCAACTTTCGCGATTTTCACACATTATCATGATACTCGGGACTTAATCGCGTAAAAAACTTTTTTTTTTTTTTTACTAATTTATTTCCGTTTATTTACATAATAAAAGCAATTTACAATGACATTAAATCTAAGCTTAAACTAAATAAACTACAACTTAAAACTAAATTAAATCTAAATAAGGCCCCCGTGGCATAGTGCCCAAAAGGCTGGCAGCGTTGCCTCGCTGAATAGCGATGCTGATTCTTTGAGAGAGAAAACTGCCAGCAACTTGTGACCAAAGGGCTGGCAGTTTTCTCTCTCAAAAACTTTTATATTTAAATTTGAATTTAAATACCTCGACGTTTCGGACGCGACGTTGCGTCCATGGTCTCGAAAGGACTGAAGAGGCGGGTATCAACATCTCCTAGCTGCACGGGTTCCTCGAACTACCCGCACTTGGTCTTTTTTATTAGTTTTTTCACTAGGGTTGCCACTAGTCCGAGACACAACACTCACAACATCCGGCGATTTATGAGACGATATTTGATGACGCTTACACATACTGATTACCGGATTCCACGAAGATGAAAGCTTGAAACCATCCTCCCGGTTGAAATTACGATGTTTCCTGATTTCAACTGCTTCACGTACAATTCTACTATAAAAATGCCGCTCAGTAGAGAGGATCGTGGGGTTATGAAGCTCAATCCAGTGGTTTGGTCCTGATTCCAGTAAATGTTCGGCAATAGCGGACAACAGGTGAACACCTGACGATTCTTGACAGCTGTGATGTGCTCCTTGACTCTTTCAGCTATGGTGCGCTTCGTCTGCCCTATATAAGAGCTCCCACAGCTGCAGTCGATCTTGTAAACGCCCGGTGATTGGAAAGGTACAACATCCTTTGGTGATCTGACGTGGCTCGTGATCTTGGATAGCGGCGTATACACAGTTTTTATAGAGTACTTGCCTAGTACTGTACCGACTTGGTCCGTTATCCCTTTCACATACGGCATAAATGCCGGTTGCCTACAAACATCAGGATGTTTACCCCTAGCCTTCCGCCTGGGTTGCCGTCTGGTCATCCTGTACCCGTTCCATCTCAGGACTCCTTGAATATGCGACATCTCGCCCGCTAAATATTCTGGGTCGCAAAGGTTACGTGCTCTGTCACATAAGGTACTCACGACAGACTGCAGATGACGGGGATGGTGGTGAGACAGAGCATTCAAATACCTATCTGTGTGTGTCGGTTTCCTGTATACAGTGTGCGCCAGGGATCCGTCCAAACGACCTATCACTCTAACGTCCAGAAAAGGTAAGCTACGTTCCGATTCTAATTCATACGTAAACTTAATTTTGGGATGAAAGGAATTGAGATGCTGGAGCAATCGCTCGACTTCCTGTTTACCACCCTTTGTAACGCAAAAAACATCATCTACATATCTCTTCCACAACTTCACTACCCATGGTTGCAAATCTATACTGGTGCTACAGGGCTACCCATGGCAACACCATCAGTTTTTTACGTGATTAAGTCCCGAGTATCATGATAATGTTATAAAAGCTTTTCTCAAATCGTGTTGCGGCCAATCTCAATTTTATCATTCTCAGCCTAATTGCCACAACCGTTTTTATTCCTTGGTTATTTCCGTGTAATATGTCTGAAAATGGAATCTACACAAATCAAATATAAGATTAAACAGTTTGGCATTATAATAGCACAAGCGTTAGTCGAGTTATTGAGACTCAAAATATTTGACGGTTCCGTCAATTAGAAAGTAGAAATTTATTCGGTCTGGGCAATTAGAAAAATGAAATCTAGTTATATTTAAGCGTGTAAAAACACTCAAATATAAACAATAGTAAATTAAAAATGCTCTCTAAGCACACCTATAGAGGTAGGTACCTAGTTTTACTTGTGCAAGAAATTTTAAAAACGCCAATAGTCAACAACATTATTGAAAGGCGATAAGAAAAAGATCAAAATTTTCACCTATCAATAACTAAATAATAATGTAAGTCTATTTATCAGAAAACTTAATAAATATACCAAGTATTTGTATGGCTCATGAAAAAAAAATGGGCTTGATAATGCTATAATAAATAAAATTTTGCTTAATTAAGTTCCCAAAATTGTCTCATTTCTCACATTACAAAAAATACGGTCATTTAATTTGTTTGGCCACGTAAAGAGGGAATGCTGCGTTAAAGTTCGTTAATAAGCTAGTAAATAAATGCTTAGAAGAAAGGAAAACACCCAAGGATTGTGAATATGCAAATATTATTATTTTGTTTAAGAACGGCAATGAAGCAAACCCAACTATCTCCAAATTAGCTTGCTATCCCGATTATACAAGCTGTCAATTAAGGTAATCACTCTGCGTTTGACAAATAACTTTGACTTCTACTAGCCTAAAAAACGGGAATGTTACAAAAGTGGATATAGCACCGTGGACCATTTTTAACTATGATCGAGAGAGCCACTGAATACCGAAAACCTTTATGGCTGGCATTCATTGATTATAAGTAGGCATTCGATAGTGTTGAGTTCAGTCGCTCCAGAATACTCGTATACAACATGGATATACAAGACTTATTGAGATCATTTACAGAAATGCTACAATGAAGGTAAATTTGATGGAGTAGATAAAACATATTACCTTCAATACATGCAGTAAGAGAGTGTGACAATATCTCGCCAAAACCATTTACTTTTGTGCTAGAGGATGTCTTCAAGAAGCTTGAATGAGAGAGCGAAGGCTTTGTGTTACTGGGAGCTGGCTTGAGCAACCTTAGATTCGCTGAGGATATCGTTCTTTTCGGTGAGAATTCCGAAGATCAACAAAAAATGATCCAGGAATTAAATGAATGGGATTCGAAATGAACCTTGGTAAAACTAAATCATGACCAATGAACACGAAAATCCTACGATGATTGCTGTCGACCAGATTGCAATAGAAAGTGTAAAGAAGTATGTCTATCTAGGTTAGGAGTTAAAGATGGATAAAGAAAATCAGCTCACCTAAATCAACAGGCGTATACGTCTTATGTGGGCCCTCTATGCGAAACTAGACTTTGCTCTTAAAATGAACATCACAGCAAAACAGAAAGCTAGAATATTCAACTAATGTACCCTACCAGTTCATACTTATTTATGGAGCAGAAACCTGAGTCCTTACAATGGAGTGTGTTCAAGATATACAGGTGGCCCAGAGAGTGGTAGAGAAGAAACTGGTGGGAACCACGTCGAGGAACCGTAAGACAAACAAGTGGCTTAGAAAGCAAAGTCGCTGATGTTGTTTATCGAGTAGCTAACTTGAAATGGCAATGGGCGAGCCATGTCGCTAGAGAGCATGGCTTGTGGTGCCAAAAACATTAGAGTGGAGACCCTGGGGGGTAGATGTGATGGGAAGACGACATCAAAAGGTTAGCACGGTCAAACTGGATGCAAATAGCCCATAGGGAGAAAGAAATGGAAAAATCGGAAGGAGGCCTATACCAGCATGATAGGGAATGGCTAAGAAGGGAGAGAAGAGATTTACAGTACACAATACTCCATAAAACATATATTTTCACATAACAGGTATAATTCCACAGGAGTATCATGTGATGGCAATTATAAAAAAATGTGGCAATTAGCGTCGTGGCTCTTAGAGAGAAAGACATTTTCTAAAAAAAAAAAAAACGATTTACCAAATGGAATCCTTGTATGTACCCATTCCATCATACAGAGCCCTGAATTCCGCATTCGTTTTAATAACCCGTACCGCGCAGATAATAACAGATTTATTATTAAGCAACGCAATATGAATTAGAAATTTCGAAATCCAAAGTCGAGGCAATTAGATACTTGCGTACGTTTCCAGTATAATCGCTGACAGCACGAGCATCAGCAGTCATCGAGGGCCTCGGCACACCTGATGGCTCACGGCCTGTGCTATACTGATGTGCCAGATAGCATTGACTAGGGCTGTATGATCACGATTGTAAACGGTTGAGGCAATTATGCTTTTAGGTCGGACAAGCCTTTAAATGAATATCTTGTTAAAGAAAGGTTAATGTATATGTCGCCTAAATCGATTAGTTTACTCTAGCAATTAAATTTGTAAACTTATTCCGCTTTAGTTTATGAGACCTACAGAGCCATCTAGCGGTAGTTCGTAGTTTTAGATCGCTAATCACTAGACTATTAATTTAACATTGCCACTGTATTGCAGTTTTATGCTAGATGGCGTTGTTTTAAATAAATAAGTGACTTTCAGATTGTCTCGCACAAACAATTGGTTAACTTTAATATTGTTTTTATTGATTTTTAGACTGTTGTCAATTATAAGAGTGATTTATAGATCTTAAATCTATCATAAGTAATTTAACTAGCTAAGGATTTCAATAAAGAGTGCATTACTTTCCTATTTGTAATGTTGATCGTTCGCAACTCTGATTGGTTGGTTGCCGGATTGATCGACCAATCACAGCGCACAGTTCATGGCGCGAATAGTAGTTTGCGTACGATCAGGAATGGCTAGAGAAGGTCTATTTGCCTGAGGACCGTCGAACTGATAAGGTTGTATTATAAATTAATAATAATAACTGGTACTTGACTAAGATTTGTAAACTTTAATTGTGATTAAAGCTACACCATAAAATTTACTCTTTATAATTTTGATTTGATTTAATTCTTGAGCAAGGATGGAGGGACCTGAAAACACAGCTCCTGACCCTCCACCGTCTTCTTCCACTTCAAAAGAAATTCCTATTTTAGCCTCAAATCCGATATATATTTTGTTGCATATTTTATATATGGTAGATAACTTATTCCTTAATTTAAAAAGTATTCCAAAAAAACAATCGTCCCTGCCCTTTAAGAGTATGAGACAAGTTTATAAACTGGGAAAGCGCGTGGACGCGTCGTGGCAATTTGAGAACAGGGGTTTGAAAAAATATGTTTGTAAATTAAACAACTAATGATAGGGCTCTAATTTTGAATGTAACAAGTAGGTATGGGCGTAAGCTATCTCACGAAAAATCATCAATTTATTATTATTTCATTTTCATGCAAATTTCTGCCCGGACAAGCAAAATTTTGTTCTGTGAGAATGGCCGATTTCTTACATTGTATATAGGTTTCTCACATACTCAGTTATGAGTTTCATTCGGTAAGTAACTCATTTAGTACCTGCACTTGGTACTTAACATATTATTGTCATATAATTACTTGACACGTGTCCGAAGCATTTGTTTGAAGGTCTTCTTCATCAACTTCATTCATGTCACTGCTGATTCCCAAATAAAGATGATCATGGTCGGATAAAGGGTTTGACCGTATCACACTTAAGTGGAATTTGTAAACATCAGGGTCTAGATTGGTGCAAGCATGGTCTATAATGGTCCCAGAAGCTCTTCTAGTGAAATACTCATCATCTATCTTATTCAATACAGTAAAACTGGCTTGCTTGATCGTTTCCATGTAATTCGTAGTGTTCTTGTATTCCAGAAGATTAAAGTTAAAATCACCGAACACTACAGCCCTTGGCCTTTCTTTCAATTGTGAGGAATATACTTCGAGAAAACTTTTCAATTCGGCACTGTTCAATTCTGGTTTGTACACGACGCCGATGTTCATTTTTTTTGATTCTAAATACACCCATAGATAATTGACTTTCTTCTTGTATTTTTCAGTAGTCAGCTGAGGTTTTAGCCACTTCTTTACGTATATGGATATGCCACCGCCCTTTGCGCCATCTCTGAAGTTATAGTAATGGACGTAGTTATCTAAATTAACTGTCGCAGCGTCGCTGTCCTTTTTAAACCAGGTTTCAGTTAGAAGAATAACATGTACTTCGTGGCTTATAGTATCCAGTATGTCTTTCAGTTTGTCAAATTTGCCTTTTCTCAAGATGCTGCATGCGTTTGCGTAAAAAATATTTAAGCCGCAGTTTGGTAGATTCCTGAGGTCATGTGCTATCCAATGTTGTATATTTATTTCGCTTGTAACGGAGTCAGTCATCGTTCGAGAGGTTAGTAGTACTCGCCAGTTGCCAGTTCTTTCTGTTTTTCACTTCTAGAATAACAGCTTTTTGTAACGGATAAAATGTTTAGTTACCTATACTTATATTTAGTTATTTCCTTATTTCCAACTAGCTTATGCCCCGCGGCTTTGCCCCCGTGAAATGTTTCAAAATTGGCTAGTTCCCTATCCCGTGGGTATTTCGAAAAATCCCTTCTTAGTGCACCTCTAGGATACTCAAGGTATATGTTTGCCTAATTTCTAGTGGTTGAGGCTGTGCGTTGTCTGTCAGTCAGTCACGGTACTGTTTTATAGGTATAAATGATATTAATTGTTTACTAGCTTTTGCCTGCGGCTTCGCTCCTACGGCAGAACTCCCTATCAAGTGGGTATTTCGCAAAATCCCTCACTATCCAGTATGCATGTTTGAATTACTGGCCTTCATGCTCATCAATCGTTATCATTTAATTTATTAAGGCAGAAGTTTTGATTCTCTTTATGACAGCGTCTGCAAAGTCCTTAGGAGTACGGCTCTGCTAACACTGGACAACTTACAACACTGGAGAAAAGCGGGAAAATCTTTGTACGGAACCCTCAGTGCGCGAGTCCGACTCGCACTTGCCCGTTTTTTTTAGTTAATTTGTGTTTTTTGTATTTTGTAAATTTTGTAAACTGTACGGACCTGGTCTGATAATAAAATTATTATGCCTGTATATTTATTAATCTCTTAGGGTAGCTTTTTAAAATATTTGTATTATAAAAGTAATAAAAAAACATTAATACCAAATAGGTATACCTACATACATTATAAAAACCTAACCTAGAGTGCCGCCGGTAGCGAGGCGAGGCCTAAGTTACCGGTGGTCAGGGCGACAGAGAGAGGAACCTCCTGACTATCCGAGCCGTGTCCATTGTTAAAATGTGTAAAGCATTCTTATTAGGTAGTCTATGTTTGTCTATGCATGCCGTTATTTGTGACAACACTGTACTTAATTGTCTTTATCTTCTTCCTCTTCCCTCTGGTGTCACCATACGGTCATGTGCTAATTAATTTTGCTATGCTAATTATAATTAGAATAATAGTTCAGTACAAGTAAGCGATTCATTTATTCGTATTGATGACCAATACAGGACTTGAATCTATCCGAAGTATTATTTCTGCACTGCAGTCATTGCCTCGATTCCCGCTCCACATACGCTACCGACCTCCACTCTGCACTTCATCCAGGAGTACCGCCTTCTGTATCTGACCCTTGACCCAACCATCTAGCGAGAGCCTTTTTAGGTGATGGTCAAAGCTCTTCGCTAACAGACCGTTCGCCGAAACGACTATCGGGACATTATTATTATTATTGTATACCTCTATTGTTGGACTTAAAACAGTTAATTTTTCAGGGGAGCTGGACCATTTTACGGAAGGAAAACGGAAGGATTAGTTTTAGAGTTCATTTTACTTTGCTGGGGCCACATCAAATACTATACTATTCGAGTTCTTGCCGTGTGGCGTCGAGACGCTAGGTCCTTGGGGTAAGGATGCGCTCGTGCTCCACAAGGAGCTGAGCAAACGCCTGAAAGAGGAAACAGGCGAACCTCGCGCGGGCAGCTTTCTCGCGCAAAGAATTGCTATTGCAATTCACCGCGGGAATGCTGCCTGCGTGATGGGCACCCTGCCGAGAGGTCCAGGTTTGGTAGGTATTTAATTTTTAATTTTTTAAGTTAGTTTTAGTTTTCATATTTTAATTTACTTTGTATTGGTCCATTGCACATTTGTTTTAAATAAATTATTAATTTGAATACTATACTTGTCCCAATTAAATTCTTCATAATTAGTCATTAATTAGGTAGGCTAAATATTTACTATAGGTAGGTTAGACTAGAATATAAATAAATAATCAATTAAGTAGGCTAGATAAAATAATTTTAATTAGGGTTAGGCTTAGAATTATTTAAATTCAATATTATTAATAGGCAATAGCTCCTTTTACAGGACTTAAAATAAAAATAAAATCTAATTAGCTCTAAGAACTTTAAAAATAATTAGATAGGTAGGGTTGTTACATGTGTCATATATATGTAAGAGATAGTGTGTAAGGCGCTTTAGAGGAGTCTATCCATAATTCCATAGAGCAAGCTTCTAGCAATAAACAATCATTATGGCATCATCGAGTTGATCTACAAGCTAACGTGTTTTATTAAATCACAACACCTTTAATACATTCAACATACAATGACAATGCAAAGAAAAATCCGTTAAGCAGCTGGACTTGAACCAGGAACCTCAAAATATGACACAAGGCATTGAAAAATTCGTTAGGTACACCAACGTTAAGCATAGCTTAATTGGTGGAGCGTAGTACGGATTACCGACGTTGCTGGTTCAAGTCCAGCTGCTTAACGGATTTTTCTTTGCATTGTCATTGTATGTTGAATTTCATACTATGAATGTTTCATAAATGAATCGATTATTTTCATTTTTGTTTTTTATTTTATTTCATTATTATTAAAACTAAAAACCTTGTGCTGTATTATGGTTGTATCTAGGTACATAAGCTTGATAAGGTTTGCATGCGTCAATGTCAACCACTGGAGGATGTAGGGTCAGGCGTCAAAAGTTGCTTGTCACTTTTGTACCATTTCGCTCTACGGCCAGATACAGTCATACGTGATTGACAAGTGTGTTATTGCGACAAGGTACAAAAGTGATGACCTACTTTCGACGTTGACTGTACCTACCGGAAAGAACTGACTGCCGACATGCGTTGTGTTTACAAATTGATTATTTTTGGCGCTACCGAGCTCGTGCGAAATCTGACAAAGCTTCGATTCGAACAACGTTTAACTTTTGAAGCGAAAAACAGTTTTCTCAAAGACTTGCTAACTATAGCAATTCAGCGCTGGAATGCTGGCTGCATAAAGGCACCATACCCGAGGGTCCAAATTCAGGTTTTAGTTTTTACCCGACTGCGAAACGCAAAGGAGGGTAATGTGTTTATCAGCCTATGTATGCATGTATGTATGCATGTTCCTTTGTGGCACTCTAGAGACCGAACGCGTAGGCCAATTTTAATAATCCTTACTTCAATCGATTCGTGTTAATCTTGCGGGTGTCACTAAAGACATTACAATAATTTACGCCATATTGTGAAAAACAGAAAAATAATAGTCGACGAACTATATCAAGTGGGGTATCATTGAATAGGTATTTAAAAATCTAATTCAAGTTTCTTTTATCACTCAGCCTATCAGTTACTAGTAATTTGCACAAGTAATTTTATACGACGAACACTAAAATACAGTTCTTTATCAATTTTACACAACATGAATAGGTCGGGGTAAAAGCGTCACCGTTTTTTTGGTATTTTTTAAATACGATATTACGAAATATGTATTAAGCATATTGAAATACTCTTTCGTTCTGTGCTTTGTACAACTCTTTAGCTATTCAATTCGTGAAGTAACTTTTTCGCTGCACTGTAATTAATTAGTTTAATTCTTGTTATTTTCAATTTAGTTTTAGATGACAGTTGACAAAAACTGCGTGTCACCTGTTTTTAACCAGCTTTGAAAATCCAGGAAAGAGCATGTCGGGCCATGCCTAGTGCAGGGTTCCGTAACCGATACTACAAAGAAATGCAGTACCGATGAAAAGGGCGTATCTTCACGGCACTTACGGCCTTTAGTTGAGAAGCGCAGTTTTTCGGCAACAACTCAAAAACGGTAAATCTGATCGTGTTGAATACAATTTTCGTTGAAAGTATTTATTAAGCGTTACCTATGTAACTTTTTTTTTTTTTGTCCTGCGGTTTAGAAGATAAGAGGGGGGACAATTTATGCGACTTTCAGAGTGATTAAGTATTTCTTAAAACATTCGCTTAATCGAAGTGATTTTAAAAGATATACACACACACACACAGATATACACATATTTGCTTATTATTTTCACCTTTTGTTACATGTATGGAGTGCCCCCCTAGAAATATTTATTTTTGATATTTAACTATCTAACTAAGTAGCGGCTTCTACAAGACACTTATATTCAAAATTTCATCAATATACCTCTTATAGGTTTCGAATAAAATGCCTGTGACATACGGACGGAGACGGACCTGACGAAACTATAAGGGTTCCGTTTTTGCCATTTTGGCTACGGAACCCTAACAAGAAGTAGGTTCTCAACTCGTCAAAATATTTTTTTTAGTAAACAACTAGCTGTTGCCCGCGACTTCGTCCGCGTAGATTTCTGTTATCGCGAACTATACGTTTTTCCCGAAAAAAAAGTAACTTATGTTATTCCTCAATATTCAAACTATCTTCTTAAAAAATTCATTTAGATTAGTGCAGCGGTTTTCCCGTGAAGAGGTAACAAACAGACAGACAGAGAGACAGAGTTACTTTCGCATTTATAATATTAGTTAGGAAGTTAGGATGACAAGTGTAGACGTGCTATCATAAAAAAATTGAGTCATGAAAATTCTAATAGCCGTGATAGCCTAGTGGTTCGACCTACGGCCTCCCAAGCAGAGGGTCGTGGGCTCAAACCCCGGCTCGCACCTCTGAGTTTTTCGGTATTTATGTGCGAAATTACATTGGAGTTTTATCACGAACTTTTCGGTGAAGGAAAACATCGCGAGGAAACCTGCACACTCCTGCGAAGCAATCCAATCGTATGTGAAGTTCCCAATCAGCACTGGGCCCGCGTGGGAGCTGTAGCTCAAGTCCTCTCATACTGAGATTAAGCCTCTGCCCAGCAGTGATGGGGCGGAAATCATTTCAAAGTTAAATATTTCTGTGGTGTCTACCACGTTCGTCTACTTGGTATTGGTACAATTAAAAGAGTTGTTAATTGCTTTGGCTCGGTGCCGACACACCCACTCGCCTCCGCTGTCGGAGTCAGTGCTGCAAACTCCAACACACAAGAAAACAGGAGGCAAAGAGTTAAAAAAAATCAGGAGTTACCAAAATAATACGTTCATGTTCAAAAATAAAATTATGTGAAGTAAAACAATAAATATCCAGCCTTCATAAAAACGAATTTGAGAAGAATCTGTGGGAAAAATTTAAAAAAAAAACACCGACTTCACATCACAAATCGCACATTGCACAGATAACGAATAGTCAAAGCCATGTCAAAACCCAAAAGTCACCCGCCCGAGCCGTGTGATTTCAGCCGGCCATGACAAAAATATGGAAATGGCGAAGATAATAACCGTTAAGTGTCAAAATCAGGAGATTTTACACAAAACTGAAAATAAAGTAGTAGATCAGGAGAAAGCTCCAAAAATCATGTAATATCCTGATAAATCAGAAGAGTTTGCAGCACTGGTCGGAGTTGTTCTGTCTCCGCCCTATCTTTATTAATACGTTACAATTTCTAAAACGGGTGAACCGATTTTAATGAAACTTACGAGGGGCGGCTGATAAGTAATCTCCTTGGTCAGAAATATGTACAAAAATAATGCTGGCTGGTATGGATTTATATTCGTTTGTTATTCTATTTTCAAAATGTATTACATTCATTTGTTTATTGCATCACGTTTATTTGTCTTCTACAATTGTTTCAAACATGTCGGTAGAAAAAGTGAAAATGGATAAAATCGAGCAGCGTGCGGTGATTAAGTTTTTGACTAAAGAAGGGAATACGCCTTCGGAGATCAGACAGCGTATGTTACGTGTGCATGGCAGTTCGTGTTCTTCCGAATTTGTTATAAAGTTTTGGTCAAAGCAGTTTAAGTTAGGTCGTGAGAGCCTGGAAGATGATCCTCGTAGCGGAAGACCAGTTTCGGCCGTCACCGATGAAAATGTAGCCAGGGTGAAAAAATATATATTAGAGGACCGACGAGTGAAGCAGTGGGAGATAGCTAGAGATGTGGGCGTCAGTAAAGAGCGAGTCAATGAAATAATTCATGAGCATTTGAACATGTCCAAGGTTGCACGTTGGGTCCCCAGAATGTTGACTGCATTTGACATGGAGAGGCGTGTCAAATGTTGCGAAGAGTTTTTGGACATGAGTCGAGGGAAAGAGGAAGAAATAATTTCTAGAATTGTAACATGTGATGAGACTTGGATTCGACAATGGGACCCGGAAAGTAAGCAAGAGTCGTTACAGTGGAAATTTAAGGATGAGAAGCCGCCTCGGAAATTCAAGGTCTGTCCATCGGCAGGTAAACTTATGGCTACAATCTTTTGGGACACAGAAGGGATTTTGCTCATAGATTATTTACCGAAGAAAACTACAATGAATGCTGATTATTACTCAAACTTACTATATCAATTAAGAGAGACAATAAAAGAAAAACGGCGAGGTAAACTAAGCAAAGGAATTCTGATTTTGCACGATAACGCACCAGTGCATACCGCCCGCACAACGAAGCTAGCAATTAAAGACAATGGCTTCGAAACCATTGACCACCCCCCTTATAGTCCAGATTTAGCCCCCTGTGACTATTTTCTGTTTAGACTTCTCAAGAAAAACCTCAGGGGACGAAGGTTTATGACCGATGACGAAATGAAGGCTGCGGTTACTGACTTTTTTGACGACAAACCGAAAGATTTTTTTAATGGTTTAAATTCAGTATTTGAAAAATTTAATGCATTTTATTAGCAGGGGACTATATAGAAAAATAAAAAAAAAATTGCCACGACAGTCTTTTGTTTCATTGTTAGGTAGATTACTTTTCAGCCGCCCCTCGTAGCTCCATCCAAGAACCATCTCGATTAAACGAGCTTTCGAATAAAAAAAACCGCATCGAAATCGGTCCATCCGTTTGGGAGCTATGATGCCACAGACAGATACACAGTTACACAGGTCAAACTTATAACACCCCTCTTTTTCGTCGGAGGTTAAAAAGGCTGGCAATGATGAAAATTGTGCGCAGACGAAGCCGCGGGCATCAGCTAGTTAAACCGCTCGATTTGAAAGCGTCACTGAGCCCCGAGCCCCTAGTGTAGCGTTCGCGGTTACGTCTGAATTACTACGGGCAAATTGGCAGCGCCTAGTGGCACGCGCATCGACAACAAACAATTGACAACATTTCGTATTTTTCACACCTGGAAATTAATATAGGTATCGAAAGGGCTTTGCCTCCTGAACACACCACGATATTTATAAAAAAATAATATTACTTATTTTTTTAAATACAAGAGCATAAAATAAAATTACCACAATTCTACCAAAACTACGCAAAAATGGGTGTAATACTTTTGCCTTTTTCACGAAAAAAAAATAAGCAACAATCACACGTAGGTTTGACAATGTCAGATAAATTTAACATCTTGGTTTTGTTTTTTGATCGTGACAAGACAAAGGCAATTGATCCATCCTAACGTAGTTTCGGAGTTACGTCCTTTTGGAATAAGTACCTGTTCCGTACTTTCCTATATTCTAATTTTCTTTATTTCTTTCGCATCGTCTAGCACATACAATTTTATTTGTCATTCCTAAACGTCACATCATGGCGGTACGGCGATGGCCAAGAGAAAGGGAGGAGAAAAAATAAATGTCATAGACATTATAGAGTCAATCCATAGACTACTTATAGAGTTATTATTTAAGGCAGACACACACTGCACAACACAACTCACCTCGCTTCACAGCGTATAAATAAATCACAAAATAATCAAGAAATTTACATATGCAATAAGAAAGTAGGTACCTAAGTTTTAAAAACTTAATACAATTTTAACGATAGTGTGCATCCCGTATCGCATACGCGGGGATACTGTAATATTAACAACAATGTTAGCCATAACTAAATACAATACCGGCTGTACACTCGCCGAGACCAGGCGAAGCACGCATGCCGTCCTTCTCTAGCTTCCAAGGCCCGAAAGGGACGACAGTAGGCCTCGCCCGGCCTCGCCGAGTGTGTGCAGCCGGCATAATGTGACTCATTTTGTTTGCGATAGCAAGATTAGCAAGTTAAAAACCGGACAAGTGCGAGTCAGACTAGCGCACGAGGGTTCCGTACAAAGATTATAACGCTTTCCCTAGTTCAAATTTTTATTCAGCAAATAGGCAGTTGAATGCTCTTTTACACGTCATTTTTTTTTAGTCTACCAGCGCTTTCGGAAAGACCATGATTGCCAAGAAGAATGCGCCGCAAGAAACTTGGCATAAAGTATTTTTTTCTAAAAACAAGTTGTTACATTAGCTCTTACAATACGTGACCACAGATAATTACACAAAGAAACCTCACTCATTAAAAACTTAAGAGAGAAAAAAAAACAGTATTTTAAAAACAAGTGTAAAAAATAATTATTAGAACAGCAAAACCAGAACACTATACTTTACTGGCACATTTTAATTGAGCAGGAGATGTATAGGGTCTCCAGGTCAAATATCTGTGAATATTTGAATTACAAAGGGATGTATAGGGTCCCAAAATTAATACCATACTATAATACTTAATCTAAATGGCTTAGAGATGTATAGTCTCTAGGGTCAATTTAATCTAAATTTAAAATCAGCAGAGGTGTAAAACGCCTCCTCGGTCAAATAATAAGTATAATAATACATATAGCGAATAATAAGTATAATACAAATTAATTTGATATTAATTTCAGCATGCTACCTCCACGCGTTCCAGAGAAAAAGGGTCTTGACAGACAGACAGACAGACAGACAGACGGACAACAAAGTGATCCTATAAGGCTGCCGTTTTTTCCTTTTGAGATACGGAACCCTAAAAATCAAGCTTACGCGGAGCACTGCACTGTAAGTACAACAACTAAAGCGATGTGCGCATGCGTTGAGTGAGTGACCACGTCACACTACGCGAGGGCGAGGCGGCGCGCAGGTCTCAGACGCATCCAGTCAGAATCTAATCACGGCAACGAACGCGCGAGCAATTTTACCTCCATAATCTTGGATTAAGTGTTGTGTGTGTTCCAATTGTGGACGGACCCTGAAAAGTGTTTAAAGCTTTAATAAGTATAGACATCTGGAACATTTTGAAATAGGAACGCTACTGTTGCTCGCCCGCCGGCGTTAGCGGCGCGCGGCCGGCGCCCGTGCGGACGTGCTCGCGGCTCATATCACTGATAAATGTTAATACTACTTGTAGTACCATAAAATTGATTACAAAAACGAAGTACCGGACCCGTCCATACGCTATACTATCTATGTGTATGGTTTGAAGTGAAAAATTAACTGTTAATTAACCAGGATTCAACAA
Source organism: Clepsis dumicolana (assembly GCA_963691665.1). Taxonomy (NCBI): domain Eukaryota; kingdom Metazoa; phylum Arthropoda; class Insecta; order Lepidoptera; family Tortricidae; genus Clepsis; species Clepsis dumicolana. The sequence continues at coordinate 1,104,606 of OY829532.1, read as the reverse complement.
AACATTAAGAAATCGATTTGAAAAATGCCTCGGCGCGCCAAACAGGATTCTAACAAAGGCGAGAAAGGCGACTTACCAAAATGTTCCAATTGCGACCGGTCCTTCACGCGACATGATAACCTCGTTCGACATAAAAAAATATGTAAAAAACGAGCCGGTGAGCCTGCGAATGAAGGCGAGTCTTCTGCTAAAAAACGACGGTGTGACACATGCGAGATTGAAGTGGAAAATCTTCACGCACACTTCAGAACCAACGCACACAGGACTAACATTTGTGCGGCCCAAGATTATGACGAATATGTGAAGATAATAGATACCGCGTACAAATCGCGAATAGCTACATACAGGGTGCACAGTCGTGAACTACATCTAACGCCCAAAGATTTCATGAGTGCGGTAAGGAAACAGGTCACCCGACTCATTGCTGATAAACAGGCAGAGGTTCTGAGCGCGGTGAAAGTGAACCTGGAGCTGTTTGCGAAGTACACAAAATGGATGAAGGCAGACCTGAATGTAAAAGAGCAGGAGGTGGGGGAGACGAAATCATTCAACACGAAGAACAAGGTATTTTACATGGGAGAAGACCATACGGAGATGTATGACTCGTTCAGTGAAACAATTTGTGCTCGGGCCGATGAGTTTGAAGAGAAAGATAGCGGGTGGGCCTTACGAAATATTGAGTATCTAGAAGTGAACATAAACAAATACGCTCCTTTAAAAGGATCCTCCTACATCCGTCTCCCACTCTGGATAAGGAAAAAGCACGCAGTTGTCAACGTGGCAAACAAAGATGACGCATGCTTCGCTTGGGCCATTGTCAGTGCTCTGTATCCTAAAAAGAAAAATAGGAATCGTTTGAAATCATACCCTCACTACAGCGAAGTACTTAACCTACAGAACATATCGTTCCCCGTGACAGTGCGCGACATTCGACGATTTGAAATGTTGAATGACGTCAGTGTTAATGTGTTTGAAATCAAAAATGAAACAATAGCTGGGCCTATATATCACACTAAACAGAAACGCGAGAAGCACGTCAACCTGCTACTCATCGAGAAAGGACACAAGTCACACTATTGTTGGATAAGGAACCTAAGTAAGTTAATAAGTAGCCAGAACTCAAAACACGAACATCGGATTCACGTATGTGATAGTTGTCTGCTTACATTCCAATATAAAAGCATATTACAGGATCACGAGATACGGGGATGCTCGCATGTTATGACAAGATTACCGGAGCTCGGGAAAAACACGTTGAAGTTTAAAAACTATAAGAATCGCCTGCAAGTGCCGGTAATAGTGTACGCGGATTTTGAAGCTTTGCTAGTCCCTATAAACAGCGGCAGCGCCAGCGAATCGTCGCCGCTCAAAACAGAAGATATTCAACTGCATGTGCCGTATAGTTTTGGTTACTACATCAAGTGTTACTACGATGACTCTTTATCGAAATTCGTAACACGTCGCGGTCGTGACTGCGCTAAGGATTTTTTACCATCCTTAGAGAAAGAGCTCGCACCGTTTGCTAAAAGAATGACGCTTAAAAAACCTATGAACAAATTGACGGCCAAGCAGATGCATCAATTTAACACTACTCGGAACTGTCACATTTGCAAAGAAAAGTTGGGGCAGGACCGAGTGCATGACCACTGCCACCTGACTGGGAAATTCAGGGGGGCAGCACACAAAAACTGCAACTTAAACTTTAAAAAAGGACGCGTTATACCTATTGTACTCCACAATTTATCGAAATACGATTCTCATTTTATTGTTCAAACATTACAGGATCGCAATATCAGCATACTGGCTAATAGTAAGGAAAATTTCATTTCTTTTACATCTAAAAAGCACGGCAATTTAAATGTCGATCTTAGATTTATAGATTCGTATAGATTTCTGGCGTCGGGGCTCGATAAGCTGGCTTCCAATCTTCAAGCGGATCGGTTCACTATAACTCGAAAACACTTCCCTGACACCCATACTAGCTTGGTATGTAGGAAGGGGGTGTTCCCATACGACTATTTAGACTGTGTGGAGAGGCTTGAAGAAACCTCTCTGCCACCTCAGAACTGTTTTGACAATAAACTTAATAAGAGCAAGATTTCAGCAGAGGATTACGAGCACGCGAAAAACGTCTGGGCCGCGTTCAATATCAAATCTCTGGGCGAATACAGTGACTTATACCTTAAAATTGATGTCTTACTATTAGCCGATGTTTTTGGAAACTTCCGTAAAGTATGCCTTGACACGTATGAGTTAGATCCGGCCCATTACTATTCGGCTCCTGGGCTTAGTTGGGATGCGATGCTGTATTTGACGAAAGTTAAGTTGGAGCTATTCACCGATTACGATATGTACAAGTTCGTTGCGGAAGGAATACGCGGCGGTTTGAGTCAGTGCAACGGAAAATTAGCGATGGCCAATAATGAATTCGTTAAAGGACATGATCCTAAAAAACCTACGAATTTCATTGTATACTTAGATGCTAATAATCATTATGGTTGGGCGATGAGTCAGTGCATGCCTCTTAAGGATTTCCGATGGCTCTCGCAGGATGAGGTTGACAATTTTAAAGTCAAGACGGTTCCCTCCAACGCCGCCACGGGCTACATATTAGAGGTGGATTTGGAATATCCTTCGCATTTACATGACTTGCATAACGATTTTTGTTTTTGCCCCGAAAGACGAACGCCGGAAACAAGGAGTGCAAAAACACCGAAGCTTCTGTCATGCCTGCATAACAAAACAAACTACGCTATTCACTATATGAATTTAAAGCAGGCTTTGGAAGCAGGGCTGGTGTTAAAGAAAACCCACCGAATCTTAGCTTTTAGTCAGAGTCCTTGGGCCAAAGATTACATTGACCTGAACACGGGGAACAGGATGGCGGCTAAGAACGAATTTGAGAAGGAGTTTTTTAAGCTGATGAATAACTCGGTGTTCGGCAAAACTATGGAGAATGTGGATAAAAGGGTTGACGTCCAGCTTACACACCAGAGGGAGAAAGTGCTCAAAAAGAACGGCGCACAAGCGCTCATAAGTCGTCCCAATTTTCATAGCATTTTGAAAATCAATGAAGACCTAGCGGTTATACAATTGAACAAGACGAAGGTGGAATACAACAAGCCGATTTACGTAGGCTTCGCCGTTCTAGAGTTAAGTAAAACCTTGATGTACGAATTTCATTACGGCTACATGCTTCCTAAATACAAATCGGACATCAAACTGCTTTACACAGACACAGATTCGTTTATTTACGATATCAGAACGGACAATTTCTACGAGGACATCAGGTCGGACTTGAACGAGCGCTTTGACACTTCCGGCTACCCAGCCGACAATGTTTATAAATTACCATTGGTCAACAAAAAAGTGGTGGGAAAGTTCAAAGACGAATATTCAGGGGTGCCGATTAAAGAGTTTATAGGCATTAGATCGAAATGTTATTATCTAGGGCTGGAAAGCGGTGAGGAGATAAAGAAAATAAAAGGTGTGAACGCTAGTGTTGTTCGCAATGAGGTGAGAAGGGATGACTTTTACAGTTGCATAAATGACGAACCGACGGACGACAAAATAACCACTCGCTCCAACCGCAAACGGACACATACTTCTGTCGTGGTTAAAACTGATTCCAAACAGTATAATCAGTATCGCAAAATGAACGTGATACGTAGCAAAGCACATCAGCTGTATACTCAGACCGTTGAGAAGTTGACGTTAAATAATAATGACGATAAGAGGTTCGCGAAGCCTGATTCACAGCATGAAACACTCGCGTGGGGACACCGATCAATAAGGGACAAATATAATTACGTATACGAGCATCGCGATAACCCTTTATAGGATAACAGCCAAAATCGTTACAATTTTTTTCCTTTATTTCTTACTAGCTGTTGCCCGCGACTTCGTCTGCGTAGATTTCGGTTATCGCTATCCCGCGGGAACTATAGAAAGAAAGAAGAAAGAAAACCATTTATTGCCACACAAAATAATTAATAGAAAAAAAGTAATACTTACAGTTTAATTTATGAAAAGTGGCAAAAGGAACGGACTCAGTATTCGTTGCTATACAATTTTCCCAAATAAAAAGTAACCTATGTCCTCAATATTCAAGCTGTCTGCTTGTCAAATATCATCTAGATTGGTGCAGCGGTTTTCCCGTGAAGAGACAGAGAGACAGACAGAGAGACAGAGAGACAGAGTTGCTTTCGCATTTATAATATTAGTTAGGATTGAAAATTGCATTGCATTTTAAAAATGACAAAAATATAAGAAATTAAGAAACTAGCAATGGGGCTGGCGCAGCGGCGGAATCCGCGGAGACCCTTAAAAGGCGCAAATATAGTACCCTCGACAGTAAATATGTACCCATTTGAGCCTTTTGGGGTCGAAACATTGGGACCGTGGGAACCGGGAGCCCGAAAGATCTTTAAAGATCTTTCTGGGCGCCTGGTCAGCGAAACACGTACCCAAAATGCTGGCCTGTATTTGGCTCAAAGGCTTAGCATTGCCATTCAACGTGGCAATGCCGCCAGCATTTTGGGAACGTTGCCCACTGGAAGTGGTTTATTTTTTTAGATCTATAATTTTCAAGTTAGTTTTAGATAATTACATTTTGCTTTTACTTCGTTACAAATTAGTGGTATTTAACTGTTACGAATAAGTTTCACATTATTAGAAAAATAATAATGCAATATAAATTAATGTAACATACGAGTACAGTTAAATAAAATGTCAAAGCTGTTTACAAAATCGAAATCACAGAAAGGGATAATGTCGTGAAAACAAAATCAGAAACAAAAAAAAAGAATAATACATGATACCTACCTAAATGGTACAGAAAATAAGAATATAGACTAGAGGGCTGGCTTTTTCCTAGCACAGTGGTTAAGTATTGCCATCCTTCGTGGCAATGTTGCCATCCTTCGTGGCAATGTTGCCAGCCTTCTGGGCACCTTACCGCCCGGCTGTGATCTGGGACAGCTTTTTTATTTCTAATTTTAGTTTATTTAATTTTTAATTCTAGTATTAGTATTATTTCAATTAGTTTACACTAATTTTCATGTGCTTCTAAATTGTTTCCTGCTAAAAAGAAATCAAAGTAGTCCATGATCTCAGTAGGAGTATCTTTTTGTATTTTTTCTCCCAATTTTTTATTTTTACGGTTTTCCCGTGAATATCAATTATATTTTTTATAAACTCACTGAAACATGAATACACAGAAAAAAACCAGAAAAATGCCAACCCCGGGAATCGAACCCGGATCCTCGACACTCCGGGTCGTGTGCTTTTCCCCTACACCACGATTGGACATAGAGGAAAGGCCGAATTTTTTCCATGTATTCAAATCTCAGCTTGTTTTTATCACTTTTTGCAGTGACTAGCGCCATCTATGCGATTACTTCGTAAACCGAAAACAACGCACCCTTTCGAAACTTATCAGTTTACCCAGGCTCAACAACGAGATGGCGCACTAAAGCAATCAATTCATACTCCTACTCCTACTGAGATCATGAATTGATTGCTTTAGTGCGCCATCTCGTTGTTGAGCCTGGGTAAACTGATAAGTTTCGAAAGGGTGCGTTGTTTTCGGTTTACGAAGTAATCGCATAGATGGCGCTAGTCACTGCAAAAAGTGATAAAAACAAGCTGAGATTTGAATACATGGAAAAAATTCGGCCTTTCCTCTATGTCCAATCGTGGTGTAGGGGAAAAGCACACGACCCGGAGTGTCGAGGATCCGGGTTCGATTCCCGGGGTTGGCATTTTTCTGGTTTTTTTCTGTGTATTCATGTTTCAGTGAGTTTATAAAAAATATAATTGATATTCACGGGAAAACCGTAAAAATAAAAAATTGGGAGAAAAAATACAAAAAGATACTCCTACTGAGATCATGAATTGATTGCTTTAGTGCGCCATCTCGTTGTTGAGCCTGGGTAAACTGATAAGTTTCGAAAGGGTGCGTTGTTTTCGGTTTACGAAGTAATCGCATAGATGGCGCTAGTCACTGCAAAAAGTGATAAAAACAAGCTGAGATTTGAATACATGGAAAAAATTCGGCCTTTCCTCTATGTCCAATCGTGGTGTAGGGGAAAAGCACACGACCCGGAGTGTCGAGGATCCGGGTTCGATTCCCGGGGTTGGCATTTTTCTGGTTTTTTTCTGTGTATTCATGTTTCAGTGAGTTTATAAAAAATATAATCAAAGTAGTTCTTAAAATTAACATAATTTTAGGGAGAGAGTAAGTTGTACCGCTTTTTACACAACTGCCCAAAGAAAAAGATTGTATTGTTATCGATGTTATCGCGATGTTAACTGCGGTTAAGTAATGTATCTAAACAAAATAACATCTGCAAGCAACCTACTTACCTTATCAAACTCCTTATAGGTATCTAATTATGTACGTATTGACACTGGCATGTGAGTATTTAAACCTAATTATAATGATTTCAATAAGCAATTTAAACGGACTAAAATTTCCGATAGGTATTTCGAACTTTTTTGCACATACACTCACATAACCACTCACTCACCCACAACAATCATACACAAGTAGCTTAAGGTTCATTAGCACATTAATATGAAGTAGGTATATTAATATATCTACACACATATCATAAGTCCTCTATAATGCGTTCAGAAACCGTAGAAAATGACCAGCATTTCAGTACGCCGTCGCCTTCTCGCCGACAGCGCCAGCACCAGCATCTCCTCCACCACCAGCAGTAAAGTAATAGTCATTACGATATCGAATTCGATGTATCGAATTTGACAACCAACGTAATTTACAATCATAGTGAAATAAAACGGATCACTCACGTATATAAGTCGAGTTCAGTCCGACATGTATAATTAGGAATGTGCCATTTTTTATTTTATTTTTACAAAAAAAAACAGTTCACGAAACGTCAGCTCAGTATGTTTGTCTATGATTTAAAAAAAAACCAGTCAAATTCGTGACAGGTATGGGTATGATATATGCCATCGGCTTCTGAACCCATCTTAGAGTACTTATAATATGTGTGTAGATAAAGTTATGTATGCAACTCCACATAATTAGGCCTTAAAACACTCGTGTGATCCTATTATGAAACTCAGCTTCGCCTCGTTACATAAAAACACTCGTGTTTTAAGGACCCTCATTATGTAGCAGTTGCATGAACTACTATTATTCTGTAAGATTTTGTTATTGTATTGTTCAGTCTAGTTTAATACTACCTGGATCCTGGATCTAGAAGCCTAGAAGATATATTGTATGTTTAACATACAATGACAATGCAAAGAAAAATTCGTTAAGCAGCTGGACTTGAACCAGCAACCTCGGTAATCCGTACCACGCTCCACCAATTAAGCTATACTTAACGTTGGTGTACCTAACGAATTTTTCAATGCCTTGTGTCATATTTTTATTTGGAAGATCTCTCCTCAGCGCCATCTATGAGTAGCTTAATCAAGCAGCTCACCCACTACGGAACTTCTACAGTTACGCATTAGTGGCAAGAGATGGAGCTATTTTCTGAATCAATGAAAATAATCGATTTATTGATTATTTTTGTTTTTATTTTTATGAAACATTCATAGAATGAAATTCAACATACAATGACAATGCAAAGAAAAATTCGTTAAGCAGCTGGACTTGAACCAGCAACCTCGGTAATCCGTACCACGCTCCACCAATTAAGCTATACTTAACGTTGGTGTACCTAACGAATTTTTCAATGCCTTGTGTCATATTTTTATTTGGAAGATCTCTCCTCAGCGCCATCTATGAGTAGCTTAATCAAGCAGCTCACCCACTACGGAACTTCTACAGTTACGCATTAGTGGCAAGAGATGGAGCTATTTTCTGAATCAATGAAAATAATCGATTTATTGATTATTTTTGTTTTTATTTTTATGAAACATTCATAGAATGAAATTCAACATACAATGACAATGCAAAGAAAAATTCGTTAAGCAGCTGGACTTGAACCAGCAACCTCGGTAATCCGTACCACGCTCCACCAATTAAGCTATACTTAACGTTGGTGTACCTAACGAATTTTTCAATGCCTTGTGTCATATTTTTATTTGGAAGATCTCTCCTCAGCGCCATCTATGAGTAGCTTAATCAAGCAGCTCACCCACTACGGAACTTCTACAGTTACGCATTAGTGGCAAGAGATGGAGCTATTTTCTGAATCAATGAAAATAATCGATTTATTGATTATTTTTGTTTTTATTTTTATGAAACATTCATAGAATGAAATTCAATTGAATTTCATCAGGCTATCCGGCCTCATGTATTGTTAAATATAAGATAGCTCTATACGTTCTGTTGTATTTTATTCTTTCAAATGTACTGTTTTATTTCTCTGTATGTGTCGAATCGAATGGAATCTCTGTCTCTGTGTCGGACTGGTTTGATTTTTGAAGTTATTCTTGTCAGATTTGTATCGACTTCTGTTTGCGGCCTACTTGAAGGGGCCGGTTTAAGCATTACAAAAATAAAAATATGAAAAAAAACATACATACAGTGGAACATAGAACCTCCTCCTTTTTGGAAGTCGGTTAAAAACGCACAGAGTCTGTTGATTGCGTGCTGTATTTGGAATTTTTGTGACAGTTTCGTTTTAGTATGAGTTCGTAAAAACGCAACAAACTTTGACATGAGGTTAGGTGAGTGCTGTATGTGTGTACCTCGTAACCCTTGAAAAGTGGCAGAAAAATGCCAGTGCATAGTGCGGCATTATTTTGCCACATGATGCATTAATGTAGTCTCTTTTGTAGATTTCGATAACCTTTCTTCAGATTTTAATACTGGTCGACTTTTGAGTACTGCTTTAGGCAGATATATTTCAAATTTGAATTTGTATGTTGAGAATAAAAAACTGAATTGACATTGAAAAGAAATGCCATTCTGAATTATTTTTCTACCCAGAGACATTGGTTTATTTAGATTTTTGCATCATGGATCCTATTTAATTAATATAGCATACTGGAGGTGTAGTGGAAGCTCCCTTGGATTCGTTGGCCTTTCGCTCCGACACAAGAAACTTACGAGTTCGGTAGTGGCCGCAATATGTTTTTGTTGAAAAGCCGGAATTCTACTTTCGGGTATGTATCCTCTGTGTTGAGGCGTCAATCTCGATGCAAGGGTGCGTGTGTTACCGGAGATGATTATAAGCAGAATGGGCGCTCGGCGCCTTTCGTGTCTCCGAGCGCTCTTCGGGTCTATTCGGGTGGCGTCAACATGCTCCCCCCTTGGGAACGTTAGTTTCCAAAATTGGCAGTGGGCAGAGTCGATTGAACGCTCTTCGTAGAGTCCCGGAGGCGGTGAACACGTCGGCGACGCGGGGGACGCCATCGGAGCCGGGGTGCAGACCGGTGACGCGGCCGAGCAGCCAGCGGTTGGGGGGTAGGCGGTCGTCCTTCACAACCACCATCTCGCCAAGCTGAAGAGCCTGCCATTCTTGTGCCATTTTTGTCTCTTCTGGAGTTCTGAAATGTACTCTTTATAGTATCTACTCCAAAAATGAGTCTTTAGTAGTTGCGTTCTCATGTATCGTGAGACAGAGACCTTCATGTCGTTGACCTGAGGGGATGGCAACATCATTAGAGTTCGTCCGATCAAAAAATGAGCTGGAGTGAGGGGAACTAAATCTCTAGGGTCTGATGATAGAGGCGTCAGAGGCCGGGAATTCAGAATTGCCTCGATTTGCACGAGTACCGTATTCATTTCTTCATAAGTTAAATTTGCAAGAGCCAGCACTCGTTTTAAATGGTGCTTAATTGATTTGACGCAACTTTCAGCTAAGCCATTAAAGTGCGGGCTATATGCTGGTGAAAACTTGAAATTTATAGAATTTTCCGAAGCATATTTACTTATCTCTTGCGACGTTGATTTTAATAACCGGGCGAGCTCGTTATAAGTACCTACAAAGTTGGTAGCATTGTCCGAGAAGATGTTGGCAGGTTTGCCCCTGCGGGCAATGAACCTGTTTAAGGCAGCAATGAAAGCTTGCGAACTTAACTCGGTGACAAGCTCGATATGATGGACTGCCTTTACAGCCAAGCATACAAAAACGCATATATATGCTTTGATCAATTGGCACCCTCTTCCCTTTCTGTTCGCGATCAAGATTGGTCCGGCATAATCTACGGCTGTATTATTAAAGGGATAGTCAGTATGAACCCGTTGTTGAGGGAGGTTGCCCATAATAGGCTGAACAGTTTTACCTGCGAATCGACAACAAGTGATACAAGTATGAACGGTTTTTCGAGCAAGATTGCGACCACCAATAGGCCAATATTTATGTCGTATTGTGGCAAGTAGCAGCTGCGGTCCAGCGTGAAGTAGTACTTTGTGGTAATGCTCGAATAACAGTTTTGTTACATGATGCGATGCGTGAAGAATGATTGGGTGTTTTGTATCATAATCATAGTTAGAATTGGATAATCTACCGCCAACTCTGATTAATTTGTCTGCGTGTAAAAACGGATTCATATTAATTTATTTATTTTTTAACGGTAGCTGTTTGTTGTGTGTTAATGTATCATATTCCGCTTTAAACACATCCCTTTGAACGATTGAACATAATGAATTAATTGATGAATTCAACTCTGATAGTTTTAAGAAACCCTCAACTTTGTTGTTAGGGTGGCGACAGTTATAGATAAATCTGTGCACGTAAGCTAATACCCGCTGCAGTTTGCTGAAGTTTGAATATTTGCTCACAAACTCCATACCTTCCAACTGATCTTGATCGTTCAATGAGACATGGCATACATTTTTAGTTTCTGGTAAATTATCAATTTTATGCGTTGGTTTTTTAGGCCAATGCTCTTCGTTTTGCAGCAAATAAGGGGCCCAAACCACCAGATGTGTGATTGTTGCAACTGTGATGGGTTAAGCCCTCTGGACCCGATGTCGGCGGGGTTTAGTGCAGTTGGCACATATTGCCATGAGCTAGGGTCTGTACCTTCTGTAATTTCATTAATGCGGTTCAACACAAATGGCTTCAAAGTTGATTTCGGTGAATTAATCCAACCAAGCACTATGGTGGAATCGCACCAATAATAACAGCTGTCAACGTGTAAACGTAAAGCTGCTTTTACCTTGTTAGCTAGGCGAGCCGATAACAGGGCTCCGCATAGCTCCAATCGTGGAATTGTTGTTGGCTTTGGTGGGGCCACTTTGCTTTTTGCCATTATTAAATTTACGTGAACCTTATTATTGTGAGAAATTGAGCGAATATAGATACATGCGGAGTAGGCCTGAATAGATGCATCGCTAAAGGCGTGGATTTCTATTGTCATGGGAAATTGGCATAGAGCGTGACGTGGAATTATTATATTATTCAATTCGTGCAAATGTTTTACGAAATTGGTCCACTCTAACTGAAGTTCAGACGACAGAGGTTCATCCCATGATACCTTTGTTGCCCACAATCTCTGTAAAATGATTTTAGCTTGCAAAATAATAGGGTTTATCAACCCTAGTGGATCAAAAATCTGTGCGATTGTAGACAAGATATTGCGTTTGCTGATTGGGTTAGGAAACGTATTAACGTCGACTGAAAATGTCAAATTGTCCTCTATACTGGACCAAAGCAAACCTAGTGTTTTAGAGTATTCATTTTTATTAATTTTAAGTAATTCGTCACTAGAATTTTCTCCGTTAATTTGGTTTAGTATGCAAGAATTATTTGAACGCCATTTACGTAAATGAAACTGGCCTTTGTGAAGTTCATTTATAATATTGTTACATATTTGAATGAGTTTCTCTTCAGAATCATGACCTGAAATCAGATCGTCTATGTAAAAGTCATGTAAAATAGCACTGGCTACTTCGGTGTCAGTGCATTCTTTGCCCAACTGTACAAGACACCTGGTCGCGAGATAAGGCGCGGAAGCGGTCCCGTAGGTAACCGTATTTAATTCATACACCTTTAACTCATCTGTTGGATTATAGCGCCACAATATTTGTTGCAGATTGCGCTGTGAGTCATGAATTAAACATTGCCGATAGAATTTGTCAATATCTGCACTGACCACGTATCGGTGTTGTCGAAAACGGATTAAAATATTAATAAGGTCGTCTTGAACGGTTGGACCCACTCGCTGAATATTGTTTAATGACAAACCAGAAGTCGTCACAGCTGATCCGTCAAACACAACACGGAGCTTAGTTGTTAGACTTGATTCTCGCACTACTCCGTGATGACATAAAATAAATGCGATATTCTCACGAGTAAAATTGTGATTTAGGATCATGTGACCTAGTTCAATGTACTCCGAAATAAAGTCACAGTATTTCCTTTTGAAGTTTGGGTCACGTTTGAACCTACGCTCTAAGCTTAAGAATCTACTTAAAGCTTGTTCATAAGAGTCACCCAACACTTCTGGAGATTCTTTCAGCGGCATTTTAACTATAAATCGCCCGTCTGTCTGACGAGTTGTATTAAGTGTAAAATGTTGTTCGCATGCATTGTCGTCTTTTGATAAAACGCTATGCTCTGGTGCTCGAACTGTTTCCAGCTCAAAGAATTTATTTAACTGATTTTGAAGTTCGTTATCAACAGTATTTTGTAAAAAATTGCAATGGACTGTATTATTATTATTTTTGTGAAATTTAAATGTCTGAACCGCACCAGACACTAAATAACCAAATTTGCTTCTGTTTAGTATTGGTTTGTTTTTACCCAATGAAATCTGATGTGTTCCTAAAACACTCCAGAATATTTCTGCACCTAATAATATATCGATTTCTGAAGGCTTATAGAAGGTAGGGTCAGCCAATGAAAGATTAGGTGGAATATTTAATGATGTACAATCAACCCTTCGAACTGGTAAAAGTTGTGTAATCTGTGGTACAATAAAACAATTGATGTCAACTATATATTCGTCATGACGGGAAGATATAGTGACGTCGCACCGCTTTGTAATACGTGACGACTGAGAGTTTAATCCGTCAACAGAAGTTGAAGTGGGATAGGTAGGTAAATTAAGCTTCGTATGTAAACTCTCAGTCATCAAGCAACAAGTACTACCATTGTCCAACAATGCACGTGCTGTGATTGTATTACCATCGCGATCTGTAACGTCGATGAGTGCCGTGGACAACAGCACGCTGGTGTGATAATAATTAGTAGACGAAAGAGCTATATTGCCGATTGATTGCTCTTCATCAGTGTGCTCGCCTTGCTCGGCGGCGGGCAGCTCGGTGCTAGTGCCTGGAGTGCTGCAGCAGTTAGTGCTGGCATGTGACGACTCGTCGTCTTTATGTAATAATGAATTGTGCCACTTTGAGCACCGAATGCACGGACCTAGCCGACATTTTTTGTCTGGATGCCTAGGCCGTAAACAATTAAGACATAAGTTTAAATTGTTTGCCTTTTGAAGACGTGTTTCTACGGTTAATGATTTAAATATTGGACACTGATAAACTGCATGTTTATTTTTGCACATAGCGCATGAAAATGAAACCGAAGGCGGGGATAATTGATTCGCGACAAAGGTTTTGGGTCGAACATGTGTATTATCGCTATGACGACGCCTTTGCTGCGCCTGCGACTCTGCCATGGTTTCCAATAAGTCCGCACGATTTTTCAAGAACCCCTGAAAGTCGATTAGGGTAGGAATGTCTTTAATAGTGTTACGGTGTTCCTCCCATTCGCGTCTAGTCAACGGATCCAACTTATTGGAAATCATGTAGATTACAAGCACGTCCCAATGGTCGGTAGGTAATTTAAGCGTAGCGAGAGCTCTGAGGTTTTTATTGACAGTGTCTATGATGTTTCTGAGAGCTCGCGCAGATTCTTTAATCACGGGATCAATGTTGAAAATAGCTTGGATGTGATTATTTATCAATAATTTACTATTATTATAACGGTCACATAATAGCGACCATGCAACCTCATAGTTCTCCGCTGAGAAGTCTAAGGAGCGTATAATTAATGCAGCACTATCGGTTAAGGCTGCGCGCAAATAATGAAACTTATGAATCTTTGGTATTGAAGTGTTAGAATGAATTAACGATGCAAAGGTATCATGAAACTCCAGCCAATCTTGATAGCGACCAGAAAAACTTGGTAGTTGAATCGTAGGTAATTTTAAGCATGGCCCACCTGTAAGGACAGCCCTCGAACCTGACTCCGCAGAATGGAGGCTGCTGCTGCTGCCCGCAGGGGCACTGTTCCTGTCCAACACCTCTCGCGCGCTGGCGACGGCTGCGTAGTACTGCGTAGTAGTCTTCGAAATCCTGACGTTCCTTAAATTGGTCGTCTGGAATTTCAGATATACGTCCTATGTCAGATTGCGTGTTATCGAAATATGCATAAAGTTCTTCGAATTTAGACAACCGAATATTAATTTCCTTGATTTGAAGGTTACTAAGTGATTCACAACTTAGAACGACATCTAAGTATGATTTAAATTGCGTAAGCTTGGATTTATACGAAGCTCGCGTTTTAATAAGGCCTTTGAGATCCATTATAGTGCCAGGAAAGAAAATGCAAGTGATAGTTTGATAATAGATGTGCAATTGAAGCGATACTTAATGTTTATGCAGAAGAAATATGTAAACATGCGCCGGATCGCCCTTTTGTTCACAAGGCGAAGGAATGCGCGTTGGCCGCAGCGCGCTGCAGCGCACGCGCAGACACCGTGCACGAATTCAAGGCGCGCTCGATAAGCCAAGCGAGTTAGCTCGACACGGTATAACACTGTGTCGCGTAGCTGGAAAGCACCGTAAATCGTATTTAAGCACACAAATTAAGTTAAATTAAATATTTTTGGCAACTTGCAAATTAAACCTGTGCATGAACTAAAATGGAAAATTGCAAAGAAGGAAACAGTTACTGTACTGATTAAATTGCTAGGTAGGTACTTGAAATTACGTTTTGGTAATTATGGTTGACGAAATAAATCGAATTATGATGAATGATTTAAATGATTAGGTATGGACGTAGTTAAATGGCAATCGAAACCATAACAATAATTTAAATTGTACCTAATTGATTGAAGTTAGAACATAGGGAAATTATTTTACCTATGTAGGTAGGTAGAAAGGTACTTGTACTTAAGTACGTACAAATGATTTTACTAGAAGGAATATAATGATTTTAACGTTGAGTGCAACTGGGAATTGAAGCAAATTAAAGATTGGAACGAACTCACAATGAGTTATGCCTTCCTCGGTGCTCACGTTAGTTAAATGATCACAGACGACGACTGCTTGATGATTCGACGAATATTCCTTGTTTCGGGTTTCTTCACAAAGTGATTAACTGTGGTTTGTTTCCGTGGATGGGCCCTCTGGGGTAATGAACTCCTGCAAAAAGCCGCTTGCTGGCCACGAATCACCCTTCGTTGATACACTTCTTCTTGACGATAGTTTGTTCCGCGGAGATAAACTGGGCTTGATCTGAGTATCAAATACTTGCAAATCCGCTATTTTGATCACTGCGTGGTACGTTGATTGATGGTTGTTGTTGCACAGTTGGGGACTGATCTGAGTACAGAAGCTTGCAAATCAGCCACGTTTCGCCTGCGCAGATTCCATGTTCTCGGTGTTCGCACACTGCTTGACCGCTAATTGACTTCCTCCTCGATGCAGTCGCTGGTAATTAATCCGGCTCGAAGGACCAAATGTTGAGGCGTCAATCTCGATGCAAGGGTGCGTGTGTTACCGGAGATGATTATAAGCAGAATGGGCGCTCGGCGCCTTTCGTGTCTCCGAGCGCTCTTCGGGTCTATTCGGGCGGCGTCAACACTCTGTTTAGTTGTTCTTTAAGATTCCGAGTTATATAAGTGAGTTCATACTCAGTTTTTATTTACAGCTTTCCCAATATAGTATTGGTACCTGATTACCTTCAGTATATAGCACTTTCCTCGCTACTGCGAGCTACAAAAGCCTTTACTCCGAAGTAAAAACATACGCAGAAGCACCAAGTCAGAATCCTGTGACGGGGGATTCTCTTCCCTACGCAGAACGTCGATTCAACGCCGTAACTACGTGATATTATTTAATACCGGATAACGTAATTTCTAATCTAATAATCGTAATCTTTTTCCAATTTTTCATGACGAATTTACTATAGCTTAACCTTGCTGTTTGCCCCTATATTCGCATTACAGCTGCAGATACAGATACAAACCCTTACCCTAGTGATTTGCCTCTACATTCGGCGACAGTTTTTAACAGATAGGATTGGTATTTATGCGCATATTTACTCACCTTATCTCGTAAAACCACGTCTAGTGCAGGAATCCATACAGCCAGGCGTAAGTGTAAGCGTATATTTGTGTGTAGCTCCTACGAATTTTTCCCTAAATTCTAAAAGCCCTCGTAGGCCTCTTGTGCTTAAAAATAGGTAATTTTGATTGTATGTTTTCAACCCGTTAATATTTATGCTTATATTTTAAAGAAAACATCGTCTAACGTACTACCGTTAACCAACCCTCGTCTTCTCATTTAATTTTTGTTTTTATAAAATAAATGATTTGAACTAATACTAAATTAAACGTTTCATTCATCGTCCTACGAGCATGAGTGTTTTGTTGTGAGGCTTGCCCTTGAAATTAAGTTTTGGAAATCTTCGGGTAAATTTCATTTCTCTCTCCATCACTTAAAGTGTTGGTCAATGAATCGACCCACGTCGATAGCCACTTGTGTCAAGTAAAGCATCATTTCGAATACGTCTTCTAATTGCTCGATTCGTTCTTCGCTGAGGAACAATGCAGAGATATATAGGAATGCACTGAGTATGGTCGCAGCTATTTGTTGAAGTTCTTCCATCGAAGTTGGCCACTGCAGTAACCTTTTTTGACCATCCATTATTAAGTATTGTCTTGACCAACAAACAACCTTGCACAATTTACTATCGATGAACTGTAATTAGGCTGTCAATGTTATCCAAATTTATTTGCGATAGTTCTTTAGCTGATCCCTCACCTCCTGAGGTTTGGAGAATACTAATGGATGCTATTGTATTTCGCCCTTATATATTATAGCGCAAGTTTCAGACCGTGTTGGTGAACGTGTATGCGACCATCTTCGTGAAGTAACCCACCAAGTTCACGGCGGTGGAAGCTCTGTTGCCAACCATATAGAGCAAGTTTCCGACCGTGTTTGCGACCGTGAATGCGACCGTCGTCGCGACCGAGCATTGGTCCCATCAAGGTCACGGCGGTGGAAGCTCTGTTGCCAACCGTGTAGCAGGTCTGTTATTCACATTAGTGTGTTTGTGCCGGTTCTGGCTCAAAGAAAAGAGGAGCCAATCACAGGGGCGTAGTAGGTGGTAATAAAACGTCTTTGTTTAAGATGAAATAATGATTTTTATTATTATTCCCGTATATTTATTACAATCTTAGGCTAGGTTTTCACAATATTCACATAAAAAGTAATAAAACAATATTAATACAAAATATAAAAACATTATAAAAACCTAACCTAGCGTGCCACCGGCAGCGAGGCGGGGCCTAAGCTACCGGTGGTCAGGGCGACAGAGAGAGGAACCTCCTGACTATCCGAGCCGTGTCCAGGAGTACCGCCTTCTGTATCTGACCCTTGACCCAACCATCTAGCGAGAGCCTTTTAAGGTGATGGTCAAGGCTCTTCGCTATTAGACCGTTCGCCGAAACGACTATCGGGACAGTGATCGTCGAATCAACAGGCCACATGGCGGTAACCTCGTGAGCCAAGTCAAGGTACTTGCTGACTTTGTCCTTCTCGGCCTTCACGAGGTTCACGTCATGGGGGATCGTGATGTCGACGAGCACTGCCTGGCGCTTCGATCGATCTATCAGCACGATATCAGGTTTATTGGCGACAATAGTCCTGTCCGTGATGATAGATCGATCCCAGTAGAGCGTGACACGACCATTTTCAAGAACTGGTGCAGGTGTGTACTTATAGTACGGCACTTCGAAGTCCACAAGACCGAATGAAAGAGCAAGTTGCTGGTGAATAATCCTGGCTACAAGGTTATGTCTGTGCAAGTACTCGCCGTTAGCAAGACTAGAACAACCAGAGATAATATGCCTGAGTGACTCCCCGGGACGGCGGCATGCCCGACAGATGTCGACCGTACCGTCCTTCAGGATATACCTGCGGTAGTTATTAGTCATGATAACTTCGTTCGCAATTGCACAGGCAAAACCTTCGGTTTCCCCGAAGAGGTCCCCGAAGCGTAGCCAGTTCACCGACGCGAGGAGGTCTACATCGGGCCCCATGAGGTCCTTATAGAACCGCCCGTGTAGCTCCTTACTCTCCCATTCAGTCTTGCGGTCCTCGGTGCTCCATACCTTAGGTCTGCGCCAGTTCTCTTTTGCCAAGGCGAGAGGAGTGAAGGATTTGTCCACCGCCACTACATCGCGATGCATCCCACACTCGTTGTTCAGGAAAAATTCCCTAAGACTGCACACCTCACGGTTGTGGAGGTCCTGGGCATTTAAAAAACCACGACCTCCACATTTCCGTGGAATGTACAGTCTCATAACAGACGAGCGCGGGTGTAGCATGCGATGCGCAGTGAGCAATGAACGAACCCTTCGATCCAGGGCATTCAGCTCAGTCTGATTCCACCTTAGTATGCCAAAGGAGTATATGAGCAGGGGCATCACCCAGGCGTTGAAGGCGCGCACCTTGTTGCCACCCGACAAAAGACTATTGAGTACTTTTGCCAGGCGGCCAAAGAATCGCTCCCTCACCGTCTGTTTGATATCCCTACCTTCAATACCCAAGGACTGTGACATACCAAGATATTTATAGGTTTCAGTTTCGGAGATAGATCTGAGGGACATTGTCTCAGAAAGTTGTAAATTCGGTGAATTTACAACTTTTCCCCGCTGTACATGTATGACTGCACACTTGTCTACACCAAACTCCATTTTGATGGCATTACTAAAGACTTCTGTTGTTTTCAGTAACTCCAACAAGTTCTTGTTGTTTGGTGCAAATAGCTTAAGGTCATCCATGTAAAGCAGATGAGAAATGACCTCACCCCCTCTCCGGAGCCGACAACCAAGTCCTGAATCCGTCAGCAGAGTACTGAGCGGATTCAGTGCTAGGCAGAACCATAATGGACTTAGACTGTCACCCTGGAAGATCCCTCGTTCAATCCTTATAAAGTCCTGCGGACCAGAGGGGCCATCGCTACCTCCCGGTTGACGAAGGACTGTGATCCACTGCCCCATGCACGTGCTTAAGAAGGTTCTTAAAGTTGCATCAACTTTATACAGCTCTAAGATCCTCCTCAGCCATGAGTGAGGCACCGAATCATAGGCTTTCTTGAAGTCAATCCAGGCAGCGGAGAGGGTCCCTCTATTCTGCTGGACTCGTTGGCAAATGGTCATGTCTATGAGGAGGAGCTCTTTAGTACCACGGGACCCAACCCTGCATCCATTTTGAGCGGGGGCCAAGATGTTGTTTGCAACGATGTGCGCGTTAATTTTTGCTCTCAAAATGGATGTAAGGAGTTTGTACAGTGTGGGTAAACACGTGATGGGTCTGTAGTTTTTCGCTTCCGTGGTACTACCGGACTTATAGAGCAGGAAGGTGAAACCAGTTGTTAAAAGAGGTGGTAGGGAATCGAGCTCGAGGGCTTGCTGGAATTGAGTTGCCAAACGTTCGTGTGAGCATCGAAACCGCTTCAGCCAGAAGTTGTGCAATCCATCCGGACCAGGACTTTTCCAGTTCTGGGTCGTTCGGATAGCACAACTAACGTCCTCGGGGCTGATGGTAACAGCGCCCATAGGTTCGATAGACTCACACTCACGTTCAACAACATTCATCCATTCGCCCTCGGTGTGTTCGACGGGTGCCGACCAGATACTACGCCAGAAGTTAATCATAGCAGTAGCATCCGGCAGTTGTCCGACAGACACACACTGGTCGGTTCCCTCCCACTTCCGATATACCTTCCTTTGGTCACTCTGGAAAAGGCGATTCTGCTTGAATCGGTCCACACGCTCTCTATAGCGACGAATACGGCTTGCCCACGCATAGACTTTCTGCTTCAGAAAGTCAATGCGCTCCGTGATACAGGTCATATAATCACAGGGTCTGATACCAGTCCCCGCGAAGGCCTGGTTCACAAAGCGCATGACTCGGGGGCGGCTATTGCCCCCCCTGAAACAGATCAGCTTTGCAATGAGAGTCCGAAACGAACCGATACGCCGCTCAATCCGCACTTGCCATGTAGGGACACCATCAGCGGTCCTAGGTGCACGATCAGCGTCCGGAAACTTGATACGAGCAACACGGCACGCTGCGATGGCCCCGCAGTACATGATTGAGTGTGTATCAGTTAAATCTTCGCTAGCCCGTATGTACGGGTCTAGCAAAGCGTCAAGGGCTCCCATTAGCGCTAGATTACGTCTATTCGTGGGCAAGTGCGGTAATCGTGGCCTAGAATCGCGTGTGAAGCGATACTGCGTTATCGCCTCCTCCAGAGCCCTTATTATTATTATTATATAATATTTTAATTCGTAACAAGTTCTTAGTCTAACATAAAAAAGGGTTTCATTTTGCAACACTAATAAAGTGTCCCACTGCTGAGCAAAGGCCTCTCCCTCTCCCCCCGCCACTCGTCTCTGATAACGGCGAGTTCTTGCCAGTCGGTTCTGAATGCGTCAAAGTCACCCCGCTATCTCCTCGGTCGGCCTCTGCATCTACGTCCATCACTTGAAGTGTTGGTCAATGAATTGACCCACGTCGATAGCCATTTGTGTCAAGTAAAGCATCATTTCGAATACGTCTTCTAATTGCTCGATTCGTTCTTCGCTTAGGAACAATGCAGAGATATATAGGAATGCACTGAGTATGGTCGCAGCTATTTGTTGAAATTCTTCCGTCGAAGTTGGCCACTGCAGTAACCTTTTTTGGCCATCCATTATTAAGTATTTTCTTGACCAACAAACAACCTTGCACAATTTACTATCGATGAACTGTAATTAGGCTGTCAATGTTATCCAAATTTATTTGCGATAGTTCTTTAGCTGATCCCTCACCTCCTGAGGTTTGGAGAATACTAATGGATGCTATTGTATTTCGCCCTTATATATTATAGCGCAAGTTTCAGACCGTGTTGGTGAACGTGTATGCGACCATCTTCGTGAAGTAACCCACCAAGTTCACGGCGGTGGAAGCTCTGTTGCCAACCATATAGAGCAAGTTTCCGACCATGTTTGCGACCGTGAATGCGACCGTCGTCGCGACCGAGCATTGGTCCCATCAAGGTCACGGCGGT
The DNA here is from genome assembly GCA_963691665.1 of Clepsis dumicolana. NCBI lineage: Eukaryota > Metazoa > Arthropoda > Insecta > Lepidoptera > Tortricidae > Clepsis > Clepsis dumicolana. The sequence continues at coordinate 1,083,376 of OY829532.1, read as the reverse complement.
GGAAGCTCTGTTGCCAACCGTGTAGCAGGTCTGTTATTCACATATTAGCTTGGTAATGATTTCAACTTGTGCATCAAATCAAAACTGAAATGCAGAAAATAAGCCAAAAAATATCGTATAAGGGCAAAATATCATAGCATCCATTAGTATTCTCCAAATCTAAGGAGGTGAAAGATCGGCTAAAAGCTATCGCAAATAAATTTATACAACATTGATAGCCTAATTACAGTTCCTCAATAGTAAATTGTGCAAGGTTGTTTGTTGGTCAAGAAAATACTTAATAATGGATGGCCAAAAAAGGTTACTGCAATGGTAGTGTGTTTGTGCCGGTTCTGGCTCAAAGAAAAGAGGAGCCAATCACAGGGGCGTAGTAGGTGGTAATAAAACGTCTTTGTTTAAGATGAAATAATGATTTTTATTATTATTATTATATAATATTTTAATTCGTAACAAGTTCTTAGTCTAACATAAAAAAAGGGTTTCATTTTGCAGCACTAATAAAGTGTCCCACGGCTGAGCAAAGGCCTCTCCCTCTCCCCCCGCCACTCGTCTCTGATAACGGCGAGTTCTTGCCAGTCGGTTCTGAATGCGTCAAAGTCACCCCGCTATCTCCTCGGTCGGCCTCTGCATCTACGTCCATCACTTGAAGTGTTGGTCAATGAATTGACCCACGTCGATAGCCATTTGTGTCAAGTAAAGCATCATTTCGAATACGTCTTCTAATTGCTCGATTCGTTCTTCGCTTAGGAACAATGCAGAGATATATAGGAATGCACTGAGTATGGTCGCAGCTATTTGTTGAAATTCTTCCGTCGAAGTTGGCCACTGCAGTAACCTTTTTTGGCCATCCATTATTAAGTATTTTCTTGACCAACAAACAACCTTGCACAATTTACTATCGATGAACTGTAATTAGGCTGTCAATGTTATCCAAATTTATTTGCGATAGTTCTTTAGCTGATCCCTCACCTCCTGAGGTTTGGAGAATACTAATGGATGCTATTGTATTTCGCCCTTATATATTATAGCGCAAGTTTCAGACCGTGTTGGTGAACGTGTATGCGACCATCTTCGTGAAGTAACCCACCAAGTTCACGGCGGTGGAAGCTCTGTTGCCAACCATATAGAGCAAGTTTCCGACCGTGTTTGCGACCGTGTATGCGACCGTCGTCGCGACCGAGCATTGGTCCCATCAAGGTCACGGCGGTGGAAGCTCTGTTGCCAACCGTGTAGCAGGTCTGTTATTCACATATTAGCTTGGTAATGATAGTAGTCCTCTCCCTCTCCCCGCGCCACTCGTCTCTGATAACGGCGAGTTCTTGCCAGTCGGTTCTGATGCGTCAAAGTCACCCCACTATCTCCTCGGTCGGCCTCTGCATCTACGTCCATCACTTGAAGTGTTGGTCAATGAATCGACCCACGTCGATAGCCACTTGTGTCAAGTAAAGCATCATTTCGAATACGTCTTCTAATTGCTCGATTCGTTCTTCGCTGAGGAACAATGCAGAGATATATAGGAATGCACTGAGTATGGTCGCAGCTATTTGTTGAAATTTTTCCATCGAAGTTGGCCACTGCAGTAACCTTTTTTGACCATCCATTATTAAGTATTGTCTTGACCAACAAACAACTTTGCACAATTTACTATCGATGAACTGTAATTAGGCTGTCAATGTTATCCAAATTTATTTGCGATAGTTCTTAAGCTGATCCCTCACCTCCTGAGGTTGGGAGAATACTAATGGATGCTATTGTATTTCGCCCTTATATATTATAGCGCAAGTTTCAGACCGTGTTGGTGAACGTGTATGCGACCATCTTCGTGAAGTAACCCACCAAGTTCACGGCGGTGGAAGCTCTGTTGCCAACCATATAGCGTAAGATTCCGACCGTATTTGCGACCGTGTATGCGACCGTCGTCGCGACCGAGCATTGGTCCCATCAAGGTCACGGCGGTGGAAGCTCTGTTGCCAACCGTGTAGCAGGTCTGTTATTCACATATGAGCTTGGTAATGATTTCAACTTGTGCATCAAATCAAAACTGAAATGCAGAAAATAAGCCAAAAAATATCATATAAGGGCAAAATATCATAGCATCCATTAGTATTCTCCAAATCTAAGGAGGTGAAGGATCGGCTAAAAGCTATCGCAAATAAATTTATATAACATTGATAGCCTAACTACAGTTCCTCAATAGTAAATTGTGCAAGGTTGTTTGTTGGTCAAGAAAACACTTAATAATGGATGGCCAAAAAAGGTTACTGCAATGGCCAACTTCGATGGAAGAATTTCAACAAATAGCTGTGACTATACTCAATGCAGTAGTGTGTTTGTGCCGGTTCTGGCTCAAAGAAAAGAGGAGCCAGTCACAGGGGCGTAGTAGGTGGTAATAAAACGTCTTTGTTTAAGATGAAATAAAGATTTTTATTACTATTATTATATAATATTTTAATTCGTAACAAGTTCTTAGTCTAACATAAAAAAAGGGTTTCATTTTGCAACACTAATAAAGTGTCCCACTGCTGAGCAAAGGCCTCTCCCTCTCCCCCCGCCACTCGTCTCTGATAACGGCGAGTTCTTGCCAGTCGGTTCTGAATGCGTCAAAGTCACCCCACTATCTCCTCGGTCGGCCTCCTCATCTACGTCCATCACTTGAAGTGTTGGTCAATGAATCGACCCACGTCGATAGCCACTTGTGTCAAGTAAAGCATCATTTCGAATACGTCTTCTAATTGCTCGATTCGTTCTTCGCTGAGGAACAATGCAGAGATATATAGGAATGCACTGAGTATGGTCGCAGCTATTTGTTGAAATTCTTCCGTCGAAGTTGGCCACTGCAGTAACCTTTTTTGGCCATCCATTATTAAGTATTTTCTTGACCAACAAACAACCTTGCACAATTTACTATCGATGAACTGTAATTAGGCTGTCAATGTTATCCAAATTTATTTGCGATAGTTCTTTAGCTGATCCCTCACCTCCTGAGGTTTGGAGAATACTAATGGATGCTATTGTATTTCGCCCTTATATATTATAGCGCAAGTTTCAGACCGTGTTGGTGAACGTGTATGCGACCATCTTCGTGAAGTAACCCACCAAGTTCACGGCGGTGGAAGCTCTGTTGCCAACCATATAGAGCAAGTTTCCGACCGTGTTTGCGACCGTGTATGCGACCGTCGTCGCGACCGAGCATTGGTCCCATCAAGGTCACGGCGGTGGAAGCTCTGTTGCCAACCGTGTAGCAGGTCTGTTATTCACATATTAGCTTGGTAATGATAGTAGTCCTCTCCCTCTCCCCGCGCCACTCGTCTCTGATAACGGCGAGTTCTTGCCAGTCGGTTCTGATGCGTCAAAGTCACCCCACTATCTCCTCGGTCGGCCTCTGCATCTACGTCCATCACTTGAAGTGTTGGTCAATGAATCGACCCACGTCGATAGCCACTTGTGTCAAGTAAAGCATCATTTCGAATACGTCTTCTAATTGCTCGATTCGTTCTTCGCTGAGGAACAATGCAGAGATATATAGGAATGCACTGAGTATGGTCGCAGCTATTTGTTGAAATTCTTCCGTCGAAGTTGGCCACTGCAGTAACCTTTTTTGGCCATCCATTATTAAGTATTTTCTTGACCAACAAACAACCTTGCACAATTTACTATCGATGAACTGTAATTAGGCTGTCAATGTTATCCAAATTTATTTGCGATAGTTCTTTAGCTGATCCCTCACCTCCTGAGGTTTGGAGAATACTAATGGATGCTATTGTATTTCGCCCTTATATATTATAGCGCAAGTTTCAGACCGTGTTGGTGAACGTGTATGCGACCATCTTCGTGAAGTAACCCACCAAGTTCACGGCGGTGGAAGCTCTGTTGCCAACCATATAGAGCAAGTTTCCGACCGTGTTTGCGACCGTGTATGCGACCGTCGTCGCGACCGAGCATTGGTCCCATCAAGGTCACGGCGGTGGAAGCTCTGTTGCCAACCGTGTAGCAGGTCTGTTATTCACATATTAGCTTGGTAATGATAGTAGTCCTCTCCCTCTCCCCGCGCCACTCGTCTCTGATAACGGCGAGTTCTTGCCAGTCGGTTCTGATGCGTCAAAGTCACCCCACTATCTCCTCGGTCGGCCTCTGCATCTACGTCCATCACTTGAAGTGTTGGTCAATGAATCGACCCACGTCGATAGCCACTTGTGTCAAGTAAAGCATCATTTCGAATACGTCTTCTAATTGCTCGATTCGTTCTTCGCTGAGGAACAATGCAGAGATATATAGGAATGCACTGAGTATGGTCGCAGCTATTTGTTGAAATTTTTCCATCGAAGTTGGCCACTGCAGTAACCTTTTTTGACCATCCATTATTAAGTATTGTCTTGACCAACAAACAACTTTGCACAATTTACTATCGATGAACTGTAATTAGGCTGTCAATGTTATCCAAATTTATTTGCGATAGTTCTTAAGCTGATCCCTCACCTCCTGAGGTTGGGAGAATACTAATGGATGCTATTGTATTTCGCCCTTATATATTATAGCGCAAGTTTCAGACCGTGTTGGTGAACGTGTATGCGACCATCTTCGTGAAGTAACCCACCAAGTTCACGGCGGTGGAAGCTCTGTTGCCAACCATATAGCGTAAGATTCCGACCGTATTTGCGACCGTGTATGCGACCGTCGTCGCGACCGAGCATTGGTCCCATCAAGGTCACGGCGGTGGAAGCTCTGTTGCCAACCGTGTAGCAGGTCTGTTATTCACATATGAGCTTGGTAATGATTTCAACTTGTGCATCAAATCAAAACTGAAATGCAGAAAATAAGCCAAAAAATATCATATAAGGGCAAAATATCATAGCATCCATTAGTATTCTCCAAATCTAAGGAGGTGAAGGATCGGCTAAAAGCTATCGCAAATAAATTTATATAACATTGATAGCCTAACTACAGTTCCTCAATAGTAAATTGTGCAAGGTTGTTTGTTGGTCAAGAAAACACTTAATAATGGATGGCCAAAAAAGGTTACTGCAATGGCCAACTTCGATGGAAGAATTTCAACAAATAGCTGTGACTATACTCAATGCAGTAGTGTGTTTGTGCCGGTTCTGGCTCAAAGAAAAGAGGAGCCAGTCACAGGGGCGTAGTAGGTGGTAATAAAACGTCTTTGTTTAAGATGAAATAAAGATTTTTATTACTATTATTATATAATATTTTAATTCGTAACAAGTTCTTAGTCTAACATAAAAAAAGGGTTTCATTTTGCAACACTAATAAAGTGTCCCACTGCTGAGCAAAGGCCTCTCCCTCTCCCCCCGCCACTCGTCTCTGATAACGGCGAGTTCTTGCCAGTCGGTTCTGAATGCGTCAAAGTCACCCCACTATCTCCTCGGTCGGCCTCTGCATCTACGTCCATCACTTGAAGTGTTGGTCAATGAATCGACCCACGTCGATAGCCACTTGTGTCAAGTAAAGCATCATTTCGAATACGTCTTCTAATTGCTCGATTCGTTCTTCGCTGAGGAACAATGCAGAGATATATAGGAATGCACTGAGTATGGTCGCAGCTATTTGTTGAAATTCTTCCGTCGAAGTTGGCCACTGCAGTAACCTTTTTTGGCCATCCATTATTAAGTATTTTCTTGACCAACAAACAACCTTGCACAATTTACTATCGATGAACTGTAATTAGGCTGTCAATGTTATCCAAATTTATTTGCGATAGTTCTTTAGCTGATCCCTCACCTCCTGAGGTTTGGAGAATACTAATGGATGCTATTGTATTTCGCCCTTATATATTATAGCGCAAGTTTCAGACCGTGTTGGTGAACGTGTATGCGACCATCTTCGTGAAGTAACCCACCAAGTTCACGGCGGTGGAAGCTCTGTTGCCAACCATATAGAGCAAGTTTCCGACCGTGTTTGCGACCGTGTATGCGACCGTCGTCGCGACCGAGCATTGGTCCCATCAAGGTCACGGCGGTGGAAGCTCTGTTGCCAACCGTGTAGCAGGTCTGTTATTCACATATTAGCTTGGTAATGATAGTAGTCCTCTCCCTCTCCCCGCGCCACTCGTCTCTGATAACGGCGAGTTCTTGCCAGTCGGTTCTGATGCGTCAAAGTCACCCCACTATCTCCTCGGTCGGCCTCTGCATCTACGTCCATCACTTGAAGTGTTGGTCAATGAATCGACCCACGTCGATAGCCACTTGTGTCAAGTAAAGCATCATTTCGAATACGTCTTCTAATTGCTCGATTCGTTCTTCGCTGAGGAACAATGCAGAGATATATAGGAATGCACTGAGTATGGTCGCAGCTATTTGTTGAAATTTTTCCATCGAAGTTGGCCACTGCAGTAACCTTTTTTGACCATCCATTATTAAGTATTGTCTTGACCAACAAACAACTTTGCACAATTTACTATCGATGAACTGTAATTAGGCTGTCAATGTTATCCAAATTTATTTGCGATAGTTCTTAAGCTGATCCCTCACCTCCTGAGGTTGGGAGAATACTAATGGATGCTATTGTATTTCGCCCTTATATATTATAGCGCAAGTTTCAGACCGTGTTGGTGAACGTGTATGCGACCATCTTCGTGAAGTAACCCACCAAGTTCACGGCGGTGGAAGCTCTGTTGCCAACCATATAGCGTAAGATTCCGACCGTATTTGCGACCGTGTATGCGACCGTCGTCGCGACCGAGCATTGGTCCCATCAAGGTCACGGCGGTGGAAGCTCTGTTGCCAACCGTGTAGCAGGTCTGTTATTCACATATGAGCTTGGTAATGATTTCAACTTGTGCATCAAATCAAAACTGAAATGCAGAAAATAAGCCAAAAAATATCATATAAGGGCAAAATATCATAGCATCCATTAGTATTCTCCAAATCTAAGGAGGTGAAGGATCGGCTAAAAGCTATCGCAAATGAATTTATATAACATTGATAGCCTAACTACAGTTCCTCAATAGTAAATTGTGCAAGGTTGTTTGTTGGTCAAGAAAACACTTAATAATGGATGGCCAAAAAAGGTTACTGCAATGGCCAACTTCGATGGAAGAATTTCAACAAATAGCTGTGACTATACTCAATGCAGTAGTGTGTTTGTGCCGGTTCTGGCTCAAAGAAAAGAGGAGCCAGTCACAGGGGCGTAGTAGGTGGTAATAAAACGTCTTTGTTTAAGATGAAATAATGATTTTTATTATTATTATTATATAATATTTTAATTCGTAACAAGTTCTTAGTCTAACATAAAAAAAGGGTTTCATTTTGCAGCACTAATAAAGTGTCCCACGGCTGAGCAAAGGCCTCTCCCTCTCCCCCCGCCACTCGTCTCTGATAACGGCGAGTTCTTGCTAGTCGGTTCTGAATGCGTCAAAGTCACCCCACTATCTCCTCGGTCGGCCTCTGCATCTACGTCCATCACTTGAAGTGTTGGTCAATGAATCGACCCACGTCGATAGCTACTTGTGTCAAGTAAAGCATCATTTCGAATACGTCTTCTAATTGCTCGATTCGTTCTTCGCTGAGGAACAATGCAGAGATATATAGGAATGCACTGAGTATGGTCGCAGCTATTTGTTGAAATTCTTCCGTCGAAGTTGGCCACTGCAGTAACCTTTTTTGGCCATCCATTATTAAGTATTTTCTTGACCAACAAACAACCTTGCACAATTTACTATCGATGAACTGTAATTAGGCTGTCAATGTTATCCAAATTTATTTGCGATAGTTCTTTAGCTGATCCCTCACCTCCTGAGGTTTGGAGAATACTAATGGATGCTATTGTATTTCGCCCTTATATATTATAGCGCAAGTTTCAGACCGTGTTGGTGAACGTGTATGCGACCATCTTCGTGAAGTAACCCACCAAGTTCACGGCGGTGGAAGCTCTGTTGCCAACCATATAGAGCAAGTTTCCGACCGTGTTTGCGACCGTGAATGCGACCGTCGTCGCGACCGAGCATTGGTCCCATCAAGGTCACGGCGGTGGAAGCTCTGTTGCCAACCGTGTAGCAGGTCTGTTATTCACATATTAGCTTGGTAATGATTTCAACTTGTGCATCAAATCAAAACTGAAATGCAGAAAATAAGCCAAAAAATATCGTATAAGGGCAAAATATCATAGCATCCATTAGTATTCTCCAAATCTAAGGAGGTGAAAGATCGGCTAAAAGCTATCGCAAATAAATTTATACAACATTGATAGCCTAATTACAGTTCCTCAATAGTAAATTGTGCAAGGTTGTTTGTTGGTCAAGAAAATACTTAATAATGGATGGCCAAAAAAGGTTACTGCAATGGCCAACTTCGATGGAAGAATTTCAACAAATAGCTGTGACTATACTCAATGCAGTAGTGTGTTTGTGCCGGTTCTGGCTCAAAGAAAAGAGGAGCCAGTCACAGGGGCGTAGTAGGTGGTAATAAAACGTCTTTGTTTAAGATGAAATAATGATTTTTATTATTATTATTATATAATATTTTAATTCGTAACAAGTTCTTAGTCTAACATAAAAAAAGGGTTTCATTTTGCAGCACTAATAAAGTGTCCCACGGCTGAGCAAAGGCCTCTCCCTCTCCCCCCGCCACTCGTCTCTGATAACGGCGAGTTCTTGCCAGTCGGTTCTGAATGCGTCAAAGTCACCCCACTATCTCCTCGGTCGGCCTCTGCATCTACGTCCATCACTTGAAGTGTTGGTCAATGAATCGACCCACGTCGATAGCCACTTGTGTCAAGTAAAGCATCATTTCGAATACGTCTTCTAATTGCTCGATTCGTTCTTCGCTGAGGAACAATGCAGAGATATATAGGAATGCACTGAGTATGGTCGCAGCTATTTGTTGAAATTCTTCCGTCGAAGTTGGCCACTGCAGTAACCTTTTTTGGCCATCCATTATTAAGTATTTTCTTGACCAACAAACAACCTTGCACAATTTACTATCGATGAACTGTAATTAGGCTGTCAATGTTATCCAAATTTATTTGCGATAGTTCTTTAGCTGATCCCTCACCTCCTGAGGTTTGGAGAATACTAATGGATGCTATTGTATTTCGCCCTTATATATTATAGCGCAAGTTTCAGACCGTGTTGGTGAACGTGTATGCGACCATCTTCGTGAAGTAACCCACCAAGTTCACGGCGGTGGAAGCTCTGTTGCCAACCATATAGAGCAAGTTTCCGACCGTGTTTGCGACCGTGTATGCGACCGTCGTCGCGACCGAGCATTGGTCCCATCAAGGTCACGGCGGTGGAAGCTCTGTTGCCAACCGTGTAGCAGGTCTGTTATTCACATATTAGCTTGGTAATGATAGTAGTCCTCTCCCTCTCCCCGCGCCACTCGTCTCTGATAACGGCGAGTTCTTGCCAGTCGGTTCTGATGCGTCAAAGTCACCCCACTATCTCCTCGGTCGGCCTCTGCATCTACGTCCATCACTTGAAGTGTTGGTCAATGAATCGACCCACGTCGATAGCCACTTGTGTCAAGTAAAGCATCATTTCGAATACGTCTTCTAATTGCTCGATTCGTTCTTCGCTGAGGAACAATGCAGAGATATATAGGAATGCACTGAGTATGGTCGCAGCTATTTGTTGAAATTTTTCCATCGAAGTTGGCCACTGCAGTAACCTTTTTTGACCATCCATTATTAAGTATTGTCTTGACCAACAAACAACTTTGCACAATTTACTATCGATGAACTGTAATTAGGCTGTCAATGTTATCCAAATTTATTTGCGATAGTTCTTAAGCTGATCCCTCACCTCCTGAGGTTGGGAGAATACTAATGGATGCTATTGTATTTCGCCCTTATATATTATAGCGCAAGTTTCAGACCGTGTTGGTGAACGTGTATGCGACCATCTTCGTGAAGTAACCCACCAAGTTCACGGCGGTGGAAGCTCTGTTGCCAACCATATAGCGTAAGATTCCGACCGTATTTGCGACCGTGTATGCGACCGTCGTCGCGACCGAGCATTGGTCCCATCAAGGTCACGGCGGTGGAAGCTCTGTTGCCAACCGTGTAGCAGGTCTGTTATTCACATATGAGCTTGGTAATGATTTCAACTTGTGCATCAAATCAAAACTGAAATGCAGAAAATAAGCCAAAAAATATCATATAAGGGCAAAATATCATAGCATCCATTAGTATTCTCCAAATCTAAGGAGGTGAAGGATCGGCTAAAAGCTATCGCAAATAAATTTATATAACATTGATAGCCTAACTACAGTTCCTCAATAGTAAATTGTGCAAGGTTGTTTGTTGGTCAAGAAAACACTTAATAATGGATGGCCAAAAAAGGTTACTGCAATGGCCAACTTCGATGGAAGAATTTCAACAAATAGCTGTGACTATACTCAATGCAGTAGTGTGTTTGTGCCGGTTCTGGCTCAAAGAAAAGAGGAGCCAGTCACAGGGGCGTAGTAGGTGGTAATAAAACGTCTTTGTTTAAGATGAAATAAAGATTTTTATTACTATTATTATATAATATTTTAATTCGTAACAAGTTCTTAGTCTAACATAAAAAAAGGGTTTCATTTTGCAACACTAATAAAGTGTCCCACTGCTGAGCAAAGGCCTCTCCCTCTCCCCCCGCCACTCGTCTCTGATAACGGCGAGTTCTTGCCAGTCGGTTCTGAATGCGTCAAAGTCACCCCACTATCTCCTCGGTCGGCCTCTGCATCTACGTCCATCACTTGAAATGTTGGTCAATGAATCGACCCACGTCGATAGCCACTTGTGTCAAGTAAAGCATCATTTCGAATACGTCTTCTAATTGCTCGATTCGTTCTTCGCTGAGGAACAATGCAGAGATATATAGGAATGCACTGAGTATGGTCGCAGCTATTTGTTGAAATTCTTCCGTCGAAGTTGGCCACTGCAGTAACCTTTTTTGGCCATCCATTATTAAGTATTTTCTTGACCAACAAACAACCTTGCACAATTTACTATCGATGAACTGTAATTAGGCTGTCAATGTTATCCAAATTTATTTGCGATAGTTCTTTAGCTGATCCCTCACCTCCTGAGGTTTGGAGAATACTAATGGATGCTATTGTATTTCGCCCTTATATATTATAGCGCAAGTTTCAGACCGTGTTGGTGAACGTGTATGCGACCATCTTCGTGAAGTAACCCACCAAGTTCACGGCGGTGGAAGCTCTGTTGCCAACCATATAGAGCAAGTTTCCGACCGTGTTTGCGACCGTGTATGCGACCGTCGTCGCGACCGAGCATTGGTCCCATCAAGGTCACGGCGGTGGAAGCTCTGTTGCCAACCGTGTAGCAGGTCTGTTATTCACATATTAGCTTGGTAATGATTTCAACTTGTGCATCAAATCAAAACTGAAATGCAGAAAATAAGCCAAAAAATATCATATAAGGGCAAAATATCATAGCATCCATTAGTATTCTCCAAATCTAAGGAGGTGAAGGATCGGCTAAAAGCTATCGCAAATAAATTTATATAACATTGATAGCCTAACTACAGTTCCTCAATAGTAAATTGTGCAAGGTTGTTTGTTGGTCAAGAAAACACTTAATAATGGATGGCCAAAAAAGGTTACTGCAATGGCCAACTTCGATGGAAGAATTTCAACAAATAGCTGTGACTATACTCAATGCAGTAGTGTGTTTGTGCCGGTTCTGGCTCAAAGAAAAGAGGAGCCAGTCACAGGGGCGTAGTAGGTGGTAATAAAACGTCTTTGTTTAAGATGAAATAAAGATTTTTATTATTATTATTATATAATATTTTAATTCGTAACAAGTTCTTAGTCTAACATAAAAAAAGGGTTTCATTTTGCAGCACTAATAAAGTGTCCCACGGCTGAGCAAAGGCCTCTCCCTCTCCCCCCGCCACTCGTCTCTGATAACGGCGAGTTCTTGCTAGTCGGTTCTGAATGCGTCAAAGTCACCCCACTATCTCCTCGGTCGGCCTCTGCATCTACGTCCATCACTTGAAGTGTTGGTCAATGAATCGACCCACGTCGATAGCCACTTGTGTCAAGTAAAGCATCATTTCGAATACGTCTTCTAATTGCTCGATTCGTTCTTCGCTGAGGAACAATGCAGAGATATATAGGAATGCACTGAGTATGGTCGCAGCTATTTGTTGAAATTCTTCCGTCGAAGTTGGCCACTGCAGTAACCTTTTTTGGCCATCCATTATTAAGTATTTTCTTGACCAACAAACAACCTTGCACAATTTACTATCGATGAACTGTAATTAGGCTGTCAATGTTATCCAAATTTATTTGCGATAGTTCTTTAGCTGATCCCTCACCTCCTGAGGTTTGGAGAATACTAATGGATGCTATTGTATTTCGCCCTTATATATTATAGCGCAAGTTTCAGACCGTGTTGGTGAACGTGTATGCGACCATCTTCGTGAAGTAACCCACCAAGTTCACGGCGGTGGAAGCTCTGTTGCCAACCATATAGAGCAAGTTTCCGACCGTGTTTGCGACCGTGTATGCGACCGTCGTCGCGACCGAGCATTGGTCCCATCAAGGTCACGGCGGTGGAAGCTCTGTTGCCAACCGTGTAGCAGGTCTGTTATTCACATATTAGCTTGGTAATGATTTCAACTTGTGCATCAAATCAAAACTGAAATGCAGAAAATAAGCCAAAAAATATCATATAAGGGCAAAATATCATAGCATCCATTAGTATTCTCCAAATCTAAGGAGGTGAAGGATCGGCTAAAAGCTATCGCAAATAAATTTATATAACATTGATAGCCTAACTACAGTTCCTCAATAGTAAATTGTGCAAGGTTGTTTGTTGGTCAAGAAAACACTTAATAATGGATGGCCAAAAAAGGTTACTGCAATGGCCAACTTCGATGGAAGAATTTCAACAAATAGCTGTGACTATACTCAATGCAGTAGTGTGTTTGTGCCGGTTCTGGCTCAAAGAAAAGAGGAGCCAGTCACAGGGGCGTAGTAGGTGGTAATAAAACGTCTTTGTTTAAGATGAAATAATGATTTTCATTATTATTATTATATAATATTTTAATTCGTAACAAGTTCTTAGTCTAACATAAAAAAAGGGTTTCATTTTGCAGCACTAATAAAGTGTCCCACGGCTGAGCAAAGGCCTCTCCCTCTCCCCCCGCCACTCGTCTCTGATAACGGCGAGTTCTTGCTAGTCGGTTCTGAATGCGTCAAAGTCACCCCACTATCTCCTCGGTCGGCCTCTGCATCTACGTCCATCACTTGAAGTGTTGGTCAATGAATCGACCCACGTCGATAGCTACTTGTGTCAAGTAAAGCATCATTTCGAATACGTCTTCTAATTGCTCGATTCGTTCTTCGCTGAGGAACAATGCAGAGATATATAGGAATGCACTGAGTATGGTCGCAGCTATTTGTTGAAATTCTTCCGTCGAAGTTGGCCACTGCAGTAACCTTTTTTGGCCATCCATTATTAAGTATTTTCTTGACCAACAAACAACCTTGCACAATTTACTATCGATGAACTGTAATTAGGCTGTCAATGTTATCCAAATTTATTTGCGATAGTTCTTTAGCTGATCCCTCACCTCCTGAGGTTTGGAGAATACTAATGGATGCTATTGTATTTCGCCCTTATATATTATAGCGCAAGTTTCAGACCGTGTTGGTGAACGTGTATGCGACCATCTTCGTGAAGTAACCCACCAAGTTCACGGCGGTGGAAGCTCTGTTGCCAACCATATAGAGCAAGTTTCCGACCGTGTTTGCGACCGTGTATGCGACCGTCGTCGCGACCGAGCATTGGTCCCATCAAGGTCACGGCGGTGGAAGCTCTGTTGCCAACCGTGTAGCAGGTCTGTTATTCACATATTAGCTTGGTAATGATTTCAACTTGTGCATCAAATCAAAACTGAAATGCAGAAAATAAGCCAAAAAATATCATATAAGGGCAAAATATCATAGCATCCATTAGTATTCTCCAAATCTAAGGAGGTGAAGGATCGGCTAAAAGCTATCGCAAATAAATTTATATAACATTGATAGCCTAACTACAGTTCCTCAATAGTAAATTGTGCAAGGTTGTTTGTTGGTCAAGAAAACACTTAATAATGGATGGCCAAAAAAGGTTACTGCAATGGCCAACTTCGATGGAAGAATTTCAACAAATAGCTGTGACTATACTCAATGCAGTAGTGTGTTTGTGCCGGTTCTGGCTCAAAGAAAAGAGGAGCCAGTCACAGGGGCGTAGTAGGTGGTAATAAAACGTCTTTGTTTAAGATGAAATAATGATTTTTATTATTATTATTATATAATATTTTAATTCGTAACAAGTTCTTAGTCTAACATAAAAAAAGGGTTTCATTTTGCAGCACTAATAAAGTGTCCCACGGCTGAGCAAAGGCCTCTCCCTCTCCCCCCGCCACTCGTCTCTGATAACGGCGAGTTCTTGCTAGTCGGTTCTGAATGCGTCAAAGTCACCCCACTATCTCCTCGGTCGGCCTCTGCATCTACGTCCATCACTTGAAGTGTTGGTCAATGAATCGACCCACGTCGATAGCTACTTGTGTCAAGTAAAGCATCATTTCGAATACGTCTTCTAATTGCTCGATTCGTTCTTCGCTGAGGAACAATGCAGAGATATATAGGAATGCACTGAGTATGGTCGCAGCTATTTGTTGAAATTCTTCCGTCGAAGTTGGCCACTGCAGTAACCTTTTTTGGCCATCCATTATTAAGTATTTTCTTGACCAACAAACAACCTTGCACAATTTACTATCGATGAACTGTAATTAGGCTGTCAATGTTATCCAAATTTATTTGCGATAGTTCTTTAGCTGATCCCTCACCTCCTGAGGTTTGGAGAATACTAATGGATGCTATTGTATTTCGCCCTTATATATTATAGCGCAAGTTTCAGACCGTGTTGGTGAACGTGTATGCGACCATCTTCGTGAAGTAACCCACCAAGTTCACGGCGGTGGAAGCTCTGTTGCCAACCATATAGAGCAAGTTTCCGACCGTGTTTGCGACCGTGTATGCGACCGTCGTCGCGACCGAGCATTGGTCCCATCAAGGTCACGGCGGTGGAAGCTCTGTTGCCAACCGTGTAGCAGGTCTGTTATTCACATATTAGCTTGGTAATGATAGTAGTCCTCTCCCTCTCCCCGCGCCACTCGTCTCTGATAACGGCGAGTTCTTGCCAGTCGGTTCTGATGCGTCAAAGTCACCCCACTATCTCCTCGGTCGGCCTCTGCATCTACGTCCATCACTTGAAGTGTTGGTCAATGAATCGACCCACGTCGATAGCCACTTGTGTCAAGTAAAGCATCATTTCGAATACGTCTTCTAATTGCTCGATTCGTTCTTCGCTGAGGAACAATGCAGAGATATATAGGAATGCACTGAGTATGGTCGCAGCTATTTGTTGAAATTCTTCCATCGAAGTTGGCCACTGCAGTAACCTTTTTTGGCCATCCATTATTAAGTATTTTCTTGACCAACAAACAACCTTGCACAATTTACTATCGATGAACTGTAATTAGGCTGTCAATGTTATCCAAATTTATTTGCGATAGTTCTTTAGCTGATCCCTCACCTCCTGAGGTTTGGAGAATACTAATGGATGCTATTGTATTTCGCCCTTATATATTATAGCGCAAGTTTCAGACCGTGTTGGTGAACGTGTATGCGACCATCTTCGTGAAGTAACCCACCAAGTTCACGGCGGTGGAAGCTCTGTTGCCAACCATATAGAGCAAGTTTCCGACCGTGTTTGCGACCGTGTATGCGACCGTCGTCGCGACCGAGCATTGGTCCCATCAAGGTCACGGCGGTGGAAGCTCTGTTGCCAACCGTGTAGCAGGTCTGTTATTCACATATGAGCTTGGTAATGATTTCAACTTGTGCATCAAATCAAAACTGAAATGCAGAAAATAAGCCAAAAAATATCATATAAGGGCAAAATATCATAGCATCCATTAGTATTCTCCAAATCTAAGGAGGTGAAGGATCGGCTAAAAGCTATCGCAAATAAATTTATATAACATTGATAGCCTAACTACAGTTCCTCAATAGTAAATTGTGCAAGGTTGTCTGTTGGTCAAGAAAACACTTAATAATGGATGGCCAAAAAAGGTTACTGCAATGGCCAACTTCGATGGAAGAATTTCAACAAATAGCTGTGACTATACTCAATGCAGTAGTGTGTTTGTGCCGGTTCTGGCTCAAAGAAAAGAGGAGCCAGTCACAGGGGCGTAGTAGGTGGTAATAAAACGTCTTTGTTTAAGATGAAATAATGATTTTTATTATTATTATTATATAATATTTTAATTCGTAACAAGTTCTTAGTCTAACATAAAAAAAGGGTTTCATTTTGCAGCACTAATAAAGTGTCCCACGGCTGAGCAAAGGCCTCTCCCTCTCCCCCCGCCACTCGTCTCTGATAACGGCGAGTTCTTGCTAGTCGGTTCTGAATGCGTCAAAGTCACCCCACTATCTCCTCGGTCGGCCTCTGCATCTACGTCCATCACTTGAAGTGTTGGTCAATGAATCGACCCACGTCGATAGCTACTTGTGTCAAGTAAAGCATCATTTCGAATACGTCTTCTAATTGCTCGATTCGTTCTTCGCTGAGGAACAATGCAGAGATATATAGGAATGCACTGAGTATGGTCGCAGCTATTTGTTGAAATTCTTCCGTCGAAGTTGGCCACTGCAGTAACCTTTTTTGGCCATCCATTATTAAGTATTTTCTTGACCAACAAACAACCTTGCACAATTTACTATCGATGAACTGTAATTAGGCTGTCAATGTTATCCAAATTTATTTGCGATAGTTCTTTAGCTGATCCCTCACCTCCTGAGGTTTGGAGAATACTAATGGATGCTATTGTATTTCGCCCTTATATATTATAGCGCAAGTTTCAGACCGTGTTGGTGAACGTGTATGCGACCATCTTCGTGAAGTAACCCACCAAGTTCACGGCGGTGGAAGCTCTGTTGCCAACCATATAGAGCAAGTTTCCGACCGTGTTTGCGACCGTGTATGCGACCGTCGTCGCGACCGAGCATTGGTCCCATCAAGGTCACGGCGGTGGAAGCTCTGTTGCCAACCGTGTAGCAGGTCTGTTATTCACATATTAGCTTGGTAATGATAGTAGTCCTCTCCCTCTCCCCGCGCCACTCGTCTCTGATAACGGCGAGTTCTTGCCAGTCGGTTCTGATGCGTCAAAGTCACCCCACTATCTCCTCGGTCGGCCTCTGCATCTACGTCCATCACTTGAAGTGTTGGTCAATGAATCGACCCACGTCGATAGCCACTTGTGTCAAGTAAAGCATCATTTCGAATACGTCTTCTAATTGCTCGATTCGTTCTTCGCTGAGGAACAATGCAGAGATATATAGGAATGCAATGAGTATGGTCGCAGCTATTTGTTGAAATTCTTCCGTCGAAGTTGGCCACTGCAGTAACCTTTTTTGGCCATCCATTATTAAGTATTTTCTTGACCAACAAACAACCTTGCACAATTTACTATAGATGAACTGTAATTAGGCTGTCAATGTTATCCAAATTTATTTGCGATAGTTCTTTAGCTGATCCCTCACCTCCTGAGGTTTGGAGAATACTAATGGATGCTATTGTATTTCGCCCTTATATATTATAGCGCAAGTTTCAGACCGTGTTGGTGAACGTGTATGCGACCATCTTCGTGAAGTAACCCACCAAGTTCACGGCGGTGGAAGCTCTGTTGCCAACCATATAGAGCAAGTTTCCGACCGTGTTTGCGACCGTGTATGCGACCGTCGTCGCGACCGAGCATTGGTCCCATCAAGGTCACGGCGGTGGAAGCTCTGTTGCCAACCGTGTAGCAGGTCTGTTATTCACATATTAGCTTGGTAATGATAGTAGTCCTCTCCCTCTCCCCGCGCCACTCGTCTCTGATAACGGCGAGTTCTTGCCAGTCGGTTCTGATGCGTCAAAGTCACCCCACTATCTCCTCGGTCGGCCTCTGCATCTACGTCCATCACTTGAAGTGTTGGTCAATGAATCGACCCACGTCGATAGCCACTTGTGTCAAGTAAAGCATCATTTCGAATACGTCTTCTAATTGCTCGATTCGTTCTTCGCTGAGGAACAATGCAGAGATATATAGGAATGCACTGAGTATGGTCGCAGCTATTTGTTGAAATTCTTCCATCGAAGTTGGCCACTGCAGTAACCTTTTTTGACCATCCATTATTAAGTATTGTCTTGACCAACAAACAACTTTGCACAATTTACTATCGATGAACTGTAATTAGGCTGTCAATGTTATCCAAATTTATTTGCGATAGTTCTTAAGCTGATCCCTCACCTCCTGAGGTTGGGAGAATACTAATGGATGCTATTGTATTTCGCCCTTATATATTATAGCGCAAGTTTCAGACCGTGTTGGTGAACGTGTATGCGACCATCTTCGTGAAGTAACCCACCAAGTTCACGGCGGTGGAAGCTCTGTTGCCAACCATATAGCGTAAGATTCCGACCGTATTTGCGACCGTGTATGCGACCGTCGTCGCGACCGAGCATTGGTCCCATCAAGGTCACGGCGGTGGAAGCTCTGTTGCCAACCGTGTAGCAGGTCTGTTATTCACATATGAGCTTGGTAATGATTTCAACTTGTGCATCAAATCAAAACTGAAATGCAGAAAATAAGCCAAAAAATATCATATAAGGGCAAAATATCATAGCATCCATTAGTATTCTCCAAATCTAAGGAGGTGAAAGATCGGCTAAAAGCTATCGCAAATAAATTTATACAACATTGATAGCCTAATCACAGTTCCTCAATAGTAAATTGTGCAAGGTTGTTTGTTGGTCAAGAAAATACTTAATAATGGATGGCCAAAAAAGGTTACTGCAATGGCCAACTTCGATGGAAGAATTTCAACAAATAGCTGTGACTATACTCAATGCAGTAGTGTGTTTGTGCCGGTTCTGGCTCAAAGAAAAGAGGAGCCAATCACAGGGGCGTAGTAGGTGGTAATAAAACGTCTTTGTTTAAGATGAAATAATGATTTTTATTATTATTATTATATAATATTTTAATTCGTAACAAGTTCTTAGTCTAACATAAAAAAAGGGTTTCATTTTGCAGCACTAATAAAGTGTCCCACGGCTGAGCAAAGGCCTCTCCCTCTCCCCCCGCCACTCGTCTCTGATAACGGCGAGTTCTTGCCAGTCGGTTCTGAATGCGTCAAAGTCACCCCACTATCTCCTCGGTCGGCCTCTGCATCTACGTCCATCACTTGAAGTGTTGGTCAATGAGTAGTATATTATTGGGCATTCTGGACCACCATTCATTCGATCGGGCGAAAAATTTCGCCCTCACTCATTCGTGGTGATCCAGAAGCCCAATAATACAATGAATTGCACACAACCTACAATCAACCCAAACCCAACGGTAACCAACCTAACAGTAACCTATCAGCATTTGCGTTCAACATAACGCTCAACCTACACCTGAAATCGCATTGGGCATTCTGTTTCACCTCTCGATCAACGCAACGAATACATCAGCCCAACAGCAACTCAAACCCAACGGAACCCAACCTAACAGAATTTGCTCACACTCGAGGTTTAACGTTAACCATCTGCTCTTCTGCTCATTTTGAATAAGCATTCCATGCTTGCAACACGCGCGCATTGGTTGAATTGATCTTGAACAGATATGAAGTTTGTAAAACAAGCTCAGAGCTTGCAGTTGGAGGTTGTTTGTTCAGATCGCAACAATCGTAGTTTTCGTCACGGTGAACTTTTACCCGACACAATTCGCTGTATAATTTGCGGTCCTTCTAATTGCGGTAAAACTAATTTAATTGTCTCTCTTCTACTACATGAACAAGGACTACGCTTTCAAAATATTTACGTATATTCAAAAACACTTTTCCAACCGATGTACCAGTTTTTAGAAAAAATATTGATGTTGGTTCCATCAGTTAAATTTCAAAAATATCGCGAAAATGATGAAATACTAAGCCCGCATGAAGCTGAGAACAATTCAATTATCATATTTGATGATGTTGCATGCGAAAATCAAAATAATATAAGGGATTACTTTGCAATGGGAAGGCATAAAAATATTGACAGCTTCTACTTAAATCAAACTTACAGTAAAATACCTAAACAATTAATAAGGGACAATGCTAACTTAATCATCCTTTTTAAACAAGATGAAGTTAATTTACGTCATGTTTATGACGAGCACGTTGGAACTGATATGTCTTGGTCACAGTTTCGGGAAATGTGTGCAAAAATATGGAGCGTACCTTTTAGCTACTTGGTTGTAAACAAGGACTGTGCTAGAAATTCAGGATGTTATAGAATGGGATTTGATACATTTATCGTTTTGGATTAACCGTGTTACTTAACCAGTTTCATTTTCAAGAAACTTTTATTGCATCATGGGAATCCATCGAGATCAGACATGAATCATAAAATAAACACCGAGAAAACTTTAAAAGAAAAAGTACTTCAGTCTGCCGATGCTGTCAAAAAGAAGGTTAAACTACTTCGTGATATGAAAAATAACAACAATATGATTTTGGAATCAGTCTTTAAACCAATAACAGACCCGCTTAATGAAATGGTTAAAAGTAACGACAATAAATACTATAACACTAATGAAACCGATTTTGATGAAGACATATTTAAGTGGCAAAAGGCGCCAAAAACATTAAAATTTAGTCCTAATGAAGGGAAGAGAAGTAGTATTAATAATCAAACAATCGTACGAAATTTTTCCGAAACGACTTCAAATAATGATGATGAGGTATCAAATAGAGACGAAAACAGACAAGATGGTGATGATGACATGTTATGTGAAAGTGACAACAATGATGTCTTGGAATCAACAAATGATACTTCATTTAAGACTACCGGTTCATATGCATCTCCTCGCGAAGACCCTGCATGGCAAAAACAATACAACACCGACTTGGACATTCCTTTTGGCATACGAACAGAACGCGATAAGCTTATGTTAGGATCTTGTTTAGTTTCCGTTAGTGGCGAAAAACTCAAAGTAAATGGACGTACTTACAATTTAACACCAGGTTTATATGATTTGTTATTTAAGAAGTTGCCTGATTTAGGTATCATAACTGAAGACGATAAACGTTATTATAAAATGTTGCTACTAGAAACGAATGTCCATAGACGAGATTTTGATCCCAATAAACCAATAAAAAGTAACAAAGGTCAGAAATATTTATACATTATAAAACCGCTTTTCAAATTATCGAAACAACGTTCAATAAGCGAAGATTTATGTACTTACGGCAAAGGACTACCAACAATGAAAAAAGTTAAAAGAGATGTTTCATATGTCTATTGGGATAATCCAAACGAATTAGTTGAAAGATTGAAATTACTCATTGCTTCCCGTGATGCCGGTAACACAGGATTAGACAATGAAATAATATCAATTGTAGAAGAACTTCGTGAAGCGGGCTTGGTTAATCAATGATATATAAAACTGGTATTTTACTTTTACCATCAGTCGAAGCCGGAAATTTGATGATACATAAGTGCATAAAAATAAGAAGTGAAAATGAACATAGACAAATTCGGTCATCATGTTCATAAACGTTTGCGTGTATGTGAAGTTTTTGAACTTAACAATAAAACTTTGCTGCGTTCTGATGATGGCGATTTCGATCTACAATCATCGCGATTAAAGGGGGTAGCGGATCCTTTGACACCCAATGATGCAGCTAATAAGCAATATGTCGATCAGCTCGTCCAGGACACTTACGAGAAGAAGCATCTAGATTCTTTATTTAAAACTATAAATTCTCAAATTCATCAGCTTGCAAATCAGTTGAAAATAAACTTTTATACAAAAAGGGACATAGACAATATTTTAAGTAATTTCAAAGATGACAAAAGAACAAGTCGTGAATGAAATCCATAGATCGGCCCGAAAAAATTTCAAGCGTCGCGCAGTTATATTAAAAGGAATTGATGATTTGTGGCAAGCAGATTTAATTGACTTACAGAATTTACATACTGTAAATAAGGGATATAAATACATTTTAGTTGTTATTGATACATTTTCAAAGTACACGTGGTGTATTCCTACGAAATCTAAAACTAAAACAGAAGTAAAAAATGCATTTGAACTAATTATCAAGTCGACCAAACGAATACCTAGAAACTTACAGACAGACTTTGGAAAAGAATTTTACAATGATCAATTCGATTGTTATGTGAAATCCTTAAAAATAAATCATTATTCCACGTATTCAGTTAAAAAGGCGTCTATTGTTGAAAGGGTAATAAAAACGCTCAAGAACAAACTTTACAAATATTTCAGTTTCATCGGGAACTACAAATGGCTTGGAAAACCTTTCGATGAGATAGTTCAATCTTATAATCAAACTGTGCATAGCACAACAAAATTTAGCCCAAATGAGGTGAATTTTAATAATGAAGCCGAAGTAAAGAAAAACATAGATAAATCACAATCCAATCGGCGTTTTAAATTAAATATTTTTAATGTAGGAGATCATGTGCGTATAAGCAAGTACAAAAGCGTCTTTCATAAAGGTTATACGCCTAATTGGTCAACTGAGCTATTTACTATTAAAAAGGTGAATCACACTCGTCCTGTTACTTACCATATTGAAGACCAACGAAAAAACTCAATACTCGGTACATTTTATGAACAAGAACTGCAAAAAACTAAGTATCCAGACGTTTACCTCATCGAAAAGGTAATCAAAAAAAGAGGGAAAAAATTGTATGTTAAGTGGTTAGGACTTAACGATAGCGAAAACAGCTGGATCGACAGAAATGCCATTGTATAAATATATTTAAAAACTTTCTCGCGCTAAGTCATTAACTTTTGGGATATGAAAGGAAGAGGACTTCTAAACAGTATTATTAATCACTTACCGTTTGAACTGCACTTACCTGGCTACAATTATTGCGGACCAGGCACAAAATTGCATAAGCGATTGCAAAGAGGTGATAAAGGAGTTAATGAATTGGACAACGCGTGTATGCAACACGATATAGCATACGATAAATATTCTGACCTAACAGACCGACATCGTGCAGATTTTGAACTCTATAAAATGGCTAAACAAAGATTGAAGTCAAAAGGTGTTGGAAAAGGAGAAAAACTTGCGTCTTGGATAGTTAGCAAAGTGATGAAATCTAAAATGAAAGCTGGTGCAGGGATAAAATCATTTAAGCATTTTGTTTCTAAGATACGTACCGAATTGAAAAAAAACAAATCTAAAAAAGAAGGCACTGCAGTCAGTCGAGCTTTTGCTGCAGCGAGTAAAGTATTTCTTAATAACAATACGAGTAAAATGAGAGTTCCTCGATTAATACCGATTCCTAAAACTGGAGGTATATTGCCACTAATACCTATTTTCGCGGGACTTTCTGCGTTAGGGTCATTGGCAGGAGGAGCTGCTGGGATCGCTAAAGCTGTTGGTGACTACAAAGCTGCAAAAAAGAGCTTATCCGAATCAGAACGTCATAATAAAATGATGGAATCTATTGCATTAGGTAAAGGGTTGTACATTAAACAGTATAGAAATGGAAAGGGTTTGTGTTTAAAACGATTAAAAAACTAAATAAAAGGCTACCCAGACGTGCTCTTACAAATGTTGATATTTTAAAACATTCAACAGATATTCCTTATTTTCGTGGTGTTTACATGAGAGACAAATTGCCAAACCGTCCAAAAAGAGTAGAATGTGCAATCGTAAATTTAGATAGTTCTAAAAACCAAGGGACTCACTGGGTAGCCTATGTCAAAGATAATAATCATTGTGAATATTTTAATAGTTATGGTGATCTTCAACCGCCGCTAGAATTAATAAAATATTTGAAAAATTATAATATTTCATACAATTATAATATTTATCAAAAATTCGATACTGTTAATTGCGGACATTTATGTTTAAAATATTTAAAAAAATATTGGAATAACCGTTTAAATATCTCTGAACAATAAATAGCTTCTCATTCTCACGATGTCTTTCACTTTGTCCATAACGGGATCCTCCTCTACCCTGATTACGAATCACTCGCCAGCTCTTCAACTAGATGGTGAATATGAATGCGGGTTGCTATACTTGTCGACATTTAACTCGATACCTAATATTGACAACCGAAATAATAAGTTTTATTATGGTGATAACGAAGTAGTAGAAATTCCTGAAGGGTCATATGAACTTCAAGATCTTGATGATTATCTTAAAAGACATCTCCAAGGTTGCACCTTTACACTGACATGCAATAATAATACGCTAAAAACATCTATATTGTGTTCCAAAAACGTCTATTTTAAAAAACCAAATTCGATTGGTAAGTTACTTGGTTTTGGAGAAGAAACAGTTCAGGCGAATATATTAACTGAGTCCCCTTTTCCCGTGTCCATTCTGTCTACAACTATAGTACGAGTTGAATGTGACATCGTGAGCGGGTCATTTATAAACGGAAAACCTAGTCATATAATTCATGAATTTGTGCCAAATGTACCGCCTGGTTACCGGATTATAGAAACACCTAAAAATGTTATATATTTTCCTGTTACTCAAAACAGCTTAAACGCTCTTATAATAAGAATACTGGATATAAACGATAATTTAGTGAATTTACGTGGCGAAGAGATTCAGATATATTTACATCTCAGAAAAAAATGATAGACTTTAATAAATGTACGGTCTCAAACAGCAAAGCCGTTAGTGCTCATTGTGCTATCAAGAAAAGAAGACCTAAAGGACAACTAACGAAGGAAAACAAACAGTTTTTAAAAAACATAGGATTATTAAAATGAGTATACTAAACTTATCAGACTCCTTTAGCTTTGATAGCACGATTGAAAGTTTCGAATATCATTCGTATAAACCGTACGTAACAAGTTTCAATTTAAATGATGAAATCCGTATACCTATCAACCAGCAAGATCTATACGTATTACCATCAGCGAGTACTTTATACATAGAGGGTACTATAGAAGTATTCAACAGAGAAACAAAAGCGAAGGTGTCCAGTGTTCATTTTACAAATAACCCTATACTTCATTTATTTCAAGATATTCGATATGAGCTGAATGGGATTGAAATAGATAAAATTAAAAACGCTGGGGTCACAACAACAATAAAATCTCTTGTGTCGATGAATGAACTTGAATCATCGATGTCAAAGTTATGGGGCTGGGATGTTGATGGCACAAAAATTACGCATGGATCATTTTCTGTGTCAATTCCTTTAAATAAGATTCTTGGCTTCGCAGAGGATTATAACAAAATTATTATTAACTGTAAGCATGAACTTATTCTTTTACGATCCAATACTAATTTAAATAGCGTAAAACTGAACACAAATGAGTATATAGGTAACATAACTATATCTAAAATAGTATGGCGCATGCCGCACATTAAGGTTTCTGATCGTGAAAGATTAAGTTTGCTTAAATATTTGGAAAGAGATCGAGCTATTCAGGTAGCATTTAGGAACTGGGATCTGTACGAATACCCGCTTTTACCTAAAACATCAAAACATTCTTGGGCCGTCAAAACTTCGTCTCAAGTTGAAAAACCTCGATATGTTATAATTGGATTAAAAACAAACAGGAAAAATGTTGCTGATAAAGATATATCGCGTTTTGATCATTGTAATTTGCGTGACGTTAAAGTTTTTTTAAATTCAAATTATTTTCCTTATGAAAACTTGAATGTCAGTTTCTCGGCTCAAAAATTTGCTATATTATATGAACAGTACGCTAAATTCCAACAGTCTTATTATAACCGCAGCCAAGCACCGTTGTTGAATCCACAAGACTTTATAAATAAAGCACCTCTGTTTGTTATCGACTGTTCTCGTCAAAATGAAACCTTAAAAACGGGTTCAGTCGATGTGCGGATTGAATTAGAGTGTGACACAGATATCCCTGACAATACCGCGGCTTATTGTCTTATTTTGAATGATAGTATTATAGAATATAAGCCGTTGACCAATATAACAAAGAAGATATCATGAAACTAGACCATCTATTCGTAGATGTTCAGGGGTTTAAATCATCTAAAAATGAATTTATTATTAAAGAATTTGCATACAGTACCTATGAACACACGCAGGCGTATTTAATAAAACCTCCATATTCATTTTCTACGTTATCAGAAAACGAAAAAAGGCATGTGAAATGGATAGAGAGAAACCTTGGCATTATGTGGCGTGAGGGGTATATCGACCACAGAGAATTTAAGAGAATGATTCATAATTTCTTGGAAGGCAAAAAAATATATGTAAAAGGTTTTGAAAAAATTAAGTGGATTAATGATTTATGTGCTGATTGTACTGTAATAGACTTGGGAGAGAAAGGTTGTTCTAATTTTCAATTAATGTATAAAAAGTATTGTATCGACAACAGCTCTTATAATTGTCTACATCATAAAAAAGCTTGTGCCTTAAAAAACGTTATATGTCTTAAAAAATATTATTTCGATATTATGCATATTTAACATTGTAATAAATTATACCTAATTTTCAAAAATAAATATTTACGTTTAATCATTTTTTTATTTTTTAACCCAGTCAAAATTAGTTATCATTTATTTTGAACGAAGACTTTTTATATTAACCCATTTTTAAATAATTGAATTTGTTTGTTTAAAAATATGAAATAAATGATAACGATTCATACCTGTGGCTAATAATAGTGTTAATCTATTTAAGCGATATTTACTGAAAAGATTTTTCTTGTGCATTTAATCATGATAATTTTATTTTCGTTTGAATTATTGCTTTATTGACATACTTACAAAAAAAATCTTTCCTGTTGACGTATCGCTTAATCAAAGGAATAAAACAAGAAAATTGTTGACCATATTTATTTTCAAAATTATATACAAAAACAGTAAAAACATTAATAACTAACACTATATCCGCACAACTTCTTGGATATCTTATTTATTACACTTTCTGTACTGTCTATTATCTCATCGTATCCGTCACTTGCCACATACTGCGCACTGAGCATAACGTTTTCACCGGTTTCGTCGTTTTGATCCGGCGCGGAGTCACTTATGTTAATTATTTGGATTTTGACAAGTCTGTTCCCCTTAGTTGCTTCATTGTTTATAACGAACGACGGCGGGTGACCTCGTACACTTCTCTTTACCACTTTGTTTAGCCTTAGTTTTGGTTTACTAGACTTGGTTTTCGTTTTGGCACTTGCAATTTTTTTTACAAATTCACTGACTTCTTCTTCTTCTTCATCTTCTCGGAATCCTAATGGACCCTGTGCATATTGCGAAAACATGATTTGAGTGTCTTGCGTTCCTTCCATATTCTGAAACAAAAGAAATCAAATAAATAAACGCATCTGGCAACACATATGAGCATTTTCATACGCTTACAAAACAATAATAGCAACAAAATAATACGAATAAATATTAAATAATGCCAATTTTACTTACCGAATCGGGAATGGATCAGCTCGTCTTAATTTTCAAAACTTTGGAACGACTTTACTCAGTTATGAATGTAGAGTGCAGAATGATAACTTACTATAACAGCCGCTATTTATAATTACAGTAATTTCATGCGTCAGCAAATTAAATTAACACGCGCTTCGGAGCATGCGGTGCATACCGCCGCGCTGCTTAATGCCGATCAAATTACAACGACACGTAAGGACTTGTTATAATTGGTACCAAATGCAATAAATGTGAATAGGTATATTTCACGTGTCAGCAAATTACCTTAGCACGGGCTGCATGCCGCCGCGCTGCTTAAGACACGTAAGGACATGTTTTAATTGATACCCAATGCAATAAACGAGGATAGGTATTATTTGCCTGTTCAACAGAACATGATTTTACTTACCATTATCAAAATATTACATTTAAAATTAAGCCTGAGCCCTGAGCTTTTTGATGACGGAAAACATCGTCAGGAAACCTCCGAAGCGAGAAAACTCAATTTCAACTCAAGTAAAATGTGTTTTCAGTCGGTATCCTCGCAGTCTATATATACTTAGGTGGGTGAAAGAAAAAAAGAAAACAAATGTTAATAACACTTCATATTTATTTATTAAAAAAAAAGAACAAACCATACAATTTACAAATCAATGTGTAATTATAAAAAATAAAGTACTTAATGATAATCTACTTATTTGGTATAGTCAGCGTCAAAAGTCGCTCATCTGGTCGTAGAGCGAAAAGGTACAAAAGTGATGAGCGGCTTTTGACGCTGACCCTACAACATACATAATTATAATTTTACAATAACGTAAGTACTCAACGTATTTTATTTTATTAAACACATTCTAATTTTTTATTACCCATTGGGTGCCTACGAAATAAAATTACAGCTCGAGGAAAGGTCGCTTAGATAACTACTGTACTAGAAAATAGACTCATGTCCCCAAGATTTGGTTGAAATTTTGTCTGATAATATATGTCGTTTATCGTCTTTGTTAGATAAAGCAACTTTATTGACAGATTGAGTGAAGATCTCGTGCCTAATCGATTTAAATAATATGTGTTTTTTCCGAACTATTTTATCATTGAATAACACATCCCGATAATCATTTAATGTTAACTCTTGAACTGCTGGTTTTTTTATTCCTTTAGCCTTTTTGATAAGAGATTTATCACTTTTGATACAGTATAGTTTAGAACGTAACCCTATAAACTCGGTAATAAGTTCTCCTCCTAACTCATCTTTGAATAACCCAGGAATCTTCTTGTTACGTAAAGGTATTTGCAAATCATTTACAGGGTTATAATTGCTTGTGTCAAAAAAGTTTAAAAAAATATTTTTTAAATCGCTGTAAAAGTCTGCAGTTTCGATTTTGTAAATAAAACTGTCGGTATCAGTGTAGCACAGAGTAACTTGATCTTGGTAGTGTTTTTTTATTACCGTGTAGTGAAATTGGTACATATGACTTTTAGAAAGTTCTAATACAGAGAATCCTACGTAGATTGGTTTATCTAAAATTACTTTTTCAGGCTTCATTTGTACGACAACCAAATTTTCAGACAACACTGTTGCACTATGGAAATTCGGTTTGGCAATTAATTTGTTAGCACAAGTAAACTTTTTTGTTTTGTTTTGACGGTCGTGCCACTTATTTACTAATTTGACGTCAACTCGCCGCTCACTGTCTTCAAGAGTTTTCCCAAAAACTGAGTTATTCATTAATTTAAAAAGGTCTTGTTGGAAAGGAGTAGTAGCTTTTTTTCTCAGTTCTGTATTTAAATGAATATACTGTTTTAAGAATGGACTTTGACGAAACCTTATAACGCGATGGATTTTATCAAGAGTTAAGCCGTTGCGTAAACATGTTTTCAGATGGACGTAATGAATGACGTATTCGTATTTGTTATATAAATTTGGGATCAATTTGGTCGTTTTTCCTCCTGGAGGAATAAATTTTTGTGCGCAAAATGGATAGTCGTTATGGTTATGGTGTAAATTTTCCGGATATAGCAAGTCAACTTCCAGAATAAATCCAAATGGAGCATCATCTTCGACAGACAAAATATCTAGTTGGGCAATTTCATGATGATCTAGAAAACTAAAATTAGACATGGGCAACGATTGACACATACTGTAACCATATAAGTTATTGCAATCGATATATACTAAAAACGAGTCTGGTTTATTCATGTCATAAGTTTCCATGTACTTATTATTAGCCTGAGCATATCTGGTCGAACACATGCAAATACCACCTCTTATTCCTTTTTGTATGAGTCGAATTATTTCTAATTCGGATATCAATTCAAGCTTAACTCCGGTTTTTAATAACATAGCATCAAACGATAAGCTTGGAGCAGTTAAATAGAATGCCGGATCTAAATGATAATTTAACTTGCAAATGAACCGAAAGTTCTCAAAAATATCTGATAAAAGCAACACATCAGTTTTTAGGTAAAGATCAGTATATTCTCCCATATCTTTGATTTTAAATTCGGACCATACAGATTGCGCATGTGCGTAATCTGAATCGCTTATTTGTTCGTTGGAAAGAGAATTAAAAAACAAGTTCTGTGATGGAAGCTCGGTCTCTGTAAACTTATCCCAGCTCGACATATAATCGTAAGGATAAATACCTTTGCGAGTTAATAATTTATTTTTTTTAGTTTCAGGATAAAACTTGTTCAAGTGAATAAAATCATCTTTATGTAAACCATTCGCTAATTTTTCCAAGCTTGTTCCTAAAAATTTAAAAGAGTCTACAAATCGAATTTGTGCATACTTTTGATCTGAAATCCACAAAAACTTAGTGAACGAAATATAATTTTCTTTATTTTTTGGGATTACTTTCACAGGCCCTGAACATTTACTAAGTTCCTGTATAAACAAATGACAATCGTAACCTGCTAAGTTATGAAAGAAAACAGGGACCAATTTAGGAACGCGAAAGCGCAGATTGCAGTACTGGTGCGCGGCACCGCGATAACGGCCCGTTAGATGACAGTGATCTCTTACTTTGTCTGCAAACAATAAACCTTTACACATATGACAATTTTTGGCACGTTCATGAGCTAAAGAATCTTCTACAGTAAATATCATGGGAATTTCTTTTTCTAAAACGTTATGGATGTCTTTAATATGTCTATATAAATAATCTACGAATTTCTGAGCACAATCTGGCCCTCGGTATTGAACAAAACGATTAAGTTGCTCATCATAAGAGCAAATTATATGGTACGCGAAAGCGGCTGGTAAATGTATTTGTTTATTTGTAGTAAAACTACTGTCAGTGTTAGGTTCACAGTTCTGATAGGGTTTAAGGATTGTCTCAAAGTCAGCATACACGACAAATGGAACGTCTTGTTTTCGTTCAAAATGCTTAAATTCGAGATAGGTGCCTTTCTCCGGAAGTACCGTAGCAACCCCACTACAAACGTGACTATTGAAACCGTGTTCAGTTTGAAAAAATATCAGACAGTCTTCGCAGAAATAAAGCTTAGCATGATGTTTGGTAATCTGACCGCGAGCAAGACGCGGTAAATTAGTAATCAAAACATAATGCGACTTATTACCGCGTTCGATTAAAAGTAAATTGATTCGATGTTTCCTTTTATATTGCGATCTGTATAGAGGTCCTACAAGAGTTCGGTTGTTTTTTAAAGAATATACGTTAATACTGATATCAATATTGTGATGCTCAAACGTAATGATATCGGCTAAAGTGACAGGGAAACACATATTATCAAGTTTTAATACGTCTTTAAAATGAGGATAAGATGATAGACGCTCGCGATGGTTTTGACATGGGTAAAGAGCAGCAACAACACACCAGAGAAAACAATAATTATCATGATTTTGAATATTAATGCAAGCTTTTTTATTTTTTATTATCTTAGGTAAGTCTATGTAAGATGACGCTTTCAATGGTTCATACTTATTTATGTTAACTTCTAAATACAAATTAGATAAGAAAGTCCAACCAGAATCGCGCTCCTGAAATTCTTCGATTTTTTTCTGTATACTAATAATTATTGTGTTTAAAAGCTCTTCGAATTGATAATTTTGATGTATAGGAAAATTTTTCGTTGCAAAAGATTTCATTTCCTGCTTGTCATCTTTAAACAAAAGAAAATCGCCAAAATATTCGAAATTTACTTTGAGGGACACATGTTTTTTAAGCGAATTTTCCAAAATTTTTTGCATTTTAGGTTTTACTGTAATCAAAAATGATTCAGGTAAACAAGACTTCAGCTCATCAGTTGCCATTATTCTATAAGATGCTATGCGACCTTTAAAAGCAGACGAAATTTCAACAACCTCATCGTTTAAATTTACACCCGAATTTTTTCTATGCTTATTACTTCTAAGGTGCCCTACCCACTTCCTGCTTTCTACTGTAATTGAACACTGAGTGCAAAAGGGCATGTTTTATGTAGCGACTTTGCTTAAGCTGTAATCCTGGTTTTATATGTTAAATACACAATTTGATAGTTTCAATTTTAATCAAATAATAAAAAGAGACAACCTGCAGTATCCGTTAAAAGCAAAAATAAAAAGTACTAAATTAGTACTTACTTAGTATCGTTACAATAAATTTGACGTTAGCGTCCTTGAAAAGTACATTTATCTTTTTAACAAATTTTTGCTATGCCCTCCATTCAACAGTTTTATCATCGATTTGCGCCCTTAAAGTAATATCGTTAAAAGCGTTTAAATTATGGTTTCATAATAAATCGTTAACATTTATTAAAAACATTTATTAAAAATTACTTGATACACAATTTGATGCAGTTTAAATTTTATTCAAATAAGTAATAAAAAGAGACAACCTGCAGTATCTGTTAAAATCAAAAAAGTACCTACTAAATTAGTACTTAGTATCGTTAGAATAAAATTTGACGTTAGCGTCCTTGAAAAGTACATTTATCTTTTTAATAATTTTTGCAATGCCTCCCATTCAACAGTTTCATCATCGATTTGCGCCTTTAGAGTAACGAGAGCCTTTTTCCAACGCTCCTGACGTAACTCACCGCGAATATCAGCAGTGTTGTACACCCGCAGCTCCAAGAAAAAGTCTCCGTTGAGGGTGCAAGCTCGTTTTGTTGACCCGTTCGGTACCCGGCTTATAATGGATGAATCAAGCGGATCAGTCTCAGCAGGCTTATGGTTAACAGCAACGTCTTCAGGAAATATTCCGAACACGTCAAACGGGTTTTTAGTTTCTTTTTTCTTGGGTGCAGCAGATCTGAAACATAACAGACATTAAACAATGAATAAGACAGTTGTACTTAGTTCGTCGAAATTCATTAAACAAATTACAAGAAAAATACCTTGGGGTTGACGGCTTTCTTTTTTGAGCAGGTTTTTTTATTTTTGGGATACTGACATCTGCAGCGGCAACGCTCTCCTCTGAATCAGATCTGAAATAAAAAATATGTTTTTATTACTCGACATTTAAAATAACCATATACATCGATAAAAAAAGAAAAAAAAATACCTTTTTTAAATGAAAAAAGTAGACAAACAATATTTAAGTAAATATGTACCCAGCTGACAAAATAAAAAACATGAAATATGAAAATAAATATAAAATGGCTACCTGTTTGGAGCTGAAGCTTTTCGTTTTTCAGCCGACCTTCCCACTTTTGACCGAACGGTTCCGCTGTTTGCAACAGTG